>JANTNT010238480.1:0-39161 GCA_024752375.1 Entacmaea quadricolor
ACACCAGTCAAATCTTCACTTTATCCCCACCCCCTGGAGCATCATTGCTTGTCAAATGTGATCCTATGCCCCACATTCCCCCACCCTGTCCCGGGTTGGGGGGGCTGGAGGTTTAACTTTGACTAGTGCATTAGGATGGTGTAATTCTGTTCCAACACGTGGGCTTGCGAGAAAGCGCGAGAAACAAAATCCTTCGTGTTCAATACCTCAGGCAACAAAAACAAAACCCAAATTCAAAGCACTGAAATGAACCGTGATTCAATTGTTGAATCTGTCACAAGGCAAATTACCCATTTACTAATGATGTTATGCTTGAGAACGTAACTCGAAATAATACTTTCATAATAAACGCAATTTTAATAAAGTTCATTACTTCAAGTAAGTAAGCATGGCAGTCTCAAAAGTTTTTCCGTGAGACTCCAGTTAGATCCATGCAATGAGCTATTAGATAAAAACTATTTAGCACCTATTAAAGGCTTAACAGGAATTAACATGCCTTTAAGGTGGATTAGGTATCCAAGTGTTCAAATTGTCAGTTGAATGTAATGCCTTTTCATGTGGTCAACACAAGCACCTAAACTGAACAATGTCACTAAGTACGGATATTTTTTCTGAAAAAGATAGTCGACAACGGTTTATTCAAACAAACACTTCAACTACTTTCAAGTCAAATAGAGAGGTTCATAAGTGTGTCGTATACCGAGTAGTTCAGAAAAAGCTACTGTAGTTGTATTACTAAGACTCTATGGTCTAGCCAAAGCTGGGGAAAAGACAGGTATTTTGTTTCGTTTCTTCTACCAAAAAAAAAAACAAAAAACAAAACAAAACAAAAAACACCCCGTGTTATTTCTATTTGACTTGGCCTCGACACAAGCACTGGCCGACAAACACGGCTAAACCCATTATATTATAGACAACACTTATTTACTAGTTCAAAATTATTTAATTGTAAAAGGAGGTTGATTCCTTGAGACTTTGGAATTAAGCCTTTATAATCAAAATACTCAAGGTTTTGTGTAATGAGATTAATTTGGTCCAACTAAACATGTTTCATGATTTAGAGTCAAAACTTTGTGGGGGAGTTGAAATTGAGAGTTGAAGAATCTCAAGAACAGAATCTTCAGTTATGTTGGGAAATGAAGTGGTAAATACTTGTTTTCAGTTTTGGTTCAAACACTACACCCATGAAACAGTACTACTTAATTAGTACTAATCAGCAGCAGTTAAACAATAGAAAACAATGATTTTTTCACTCATTAGCACTATTTAGTTGGTAGCTTGTTTCATGGATTAAGTGTCTGCACTCCAGTCTAAGTCAATACATTGAGTGGACGTCAACGCGAGGATAAACTTAAGGAGAAGGGGTTGTAAGAGTATTAAAGGTATCCTTGTCAATTAACACCTTATTAGCTATCGGATGGTCCAAACACTTCACTTGTATAATGGACCATTTACACAAGATTTATTTGCAGACAGCGAAAGCAATTACAGTGAAACAAATAAACAACGCTTATTGAAAACCACGTAATAGTTTCATTAATGAATACTAAGGTTTGGTAGTTTATTTGAAATATGGTTATATTTGAGGGAAATGTTTGTCATTGTGCTAATAGTGGACACCATGTCGACACTTACAAACTTCTGAATAACAATACGAAACAGCTTAAGACCCTAAGACAAGTGGATTATGATACGAGTGTCCACTTGATAGCAAGTATTCATACCTCATACAGCTCATTATATCTATATATTGTTATAATTAATTTAAATCAAACTAGCATCTAGTATCCGAAAATATGGTATTTGGATTCCATATGAATGAATTGAAGGTCATTTATGTTGGATGAAATTCCATCACAAGTTTCAGGGGAATTACTGCATCACAATCGGGGTATGCCGTAAATTAAAGTATCCTATGGAGCACTCCGGATTTCCTGGATAAACAAAATCAAGTTCACCCTTCAAAAAACACTTTACCAGACTAGGTTGCACGAAGTAGTTGAGTTCTTAGCAAAATTCCGAGACATCAATTTCCTATATGAAGTCTCCTTTGTTGCGCACATTATACATGCATGAACTTACTCAATGTTTTTGTCAGAAATACAAACTTTAAATTATAAGTTGTATGAAGCATATCAGTAAAACCTATTTCACATTAATCTGCCCTTGGAAAAAAAAGTTATGAGTGGACAGACTTTGATATCCCTCAAAGCAAATTAGGGCCGAACCTGCTATTAAGATCATGGGTATGTGTACTTGTTATCGGCAAGGTAATATCTGTTGACATGAAATATATGGGCGGGACTCTTATAGACAGGTTCTATTTACAATTGAATTTTTAATTATTATACATGATTAATTAATACATAATAATAATAATATAAAAAAGCAGCAGAAGTATTAGCAATAGCGGCAGCATCAGCAGTAATAGTGTAGTAGTAGTAGCAATACTAATACTAGTAGCAGTAGGTAATAGTATTAGTAGTGGTTGTTGTAATAGCAGCAGCAACAACAGCACAAACAGTAGCACAGCAGAAGTAGCAGCAGCTGAGCAGAAGCAGCAAATTAAAAGTCATAGAAGTACAACAGCAGCAGTAATTTACTTAAAGCAATATAATACTAAACAAGAATAAAACCTTCTCGTATAACATATAAAAAAATACCCACTTTATAATATTGGGAAGGTTTGCCAATTAAAAGAACTTCTAAAAAATTGTTATTATATTTGTGGAAGTGATATCGCTCCAGAAAAATAAAGTTACGTCTATTGTCATTCGACTTGCTGTAGCGAAGCACTTAAGCTAGTACAATAATAACAAAGTTAAAACCACCAAGCCAAAAAAAAAAAAAAAAAAAGGAATTCAAGAGTATTTGGTAAAAGTAAAGTAACTAAAAAAAAACTATATGCAATAAGTCACTAGCCTCAGGTGGCTCTTAATGCGGTCCACACCAAAACATATTAATCTCAATGTCTTCCAACCTTTCCAAACCATTTATCAATTTATTACTTGTAAAAGAGGGGGTGTATGGAACATTACATTGTTAATGTCAAGCCGACCACTCCGATCCTCCAAGGAATGCACCATTTTATGAAATAAATAACGATTTATAGTTGCTTTTAGCGTTATAAAAGACAAGCCGACTCTTTGTTATGTGCAAGCGCGGTTTTCGGACGAAATTCTTCTTTTTGTACCAGGCAAAAATTGTTGTATCACTATCACATGAACGTTATATTTTAAAAAACACAGTTTTTCGTGTCCAAATCATCTTCGTTTTGTTTACTGTTTCAAAAATGAAAACCCATAAAGTGAGGCGTATTTACTGTTTAAGGCGCGATTCTTCACAACAAAAACTTTTGGATAGGGTTTTGTAGATACATTGCACTTAAAGGATTTAGTATAAAATGAGTTGTTTTTAACGTTCAATTAGAATTTCCACGCCTTATCACTTAACTAAACCGCAAAACGTTCCCCGAAGCAAAACCAAAGAAACATTTTGTTACATACATTGTTTTTCTTACTTAGTCTTAAAAGCTTTGGTCAACACAGTTTAAAGTGGCTTTGTAATAATTTAATATCTTGCTTGTCAGGGTTTTTTCGTGATAGAACGAAACGATAAGTGATCATTTAGAATCAGGAAGGATCAAAACGAACAAAGGCCTACATTATATATATCGGCCTGTAAACATGGCTTTGGCCATTAGTCTAATAAGACAGCTCATTTATTATCCTTGCTGTTTCCAAAGCCATTTTTCCAATTCAACTACTTACATCGAGTTCTTGGTCGTGAGTTCGCCTCTCAGCAACCCACTCATCCACTTACTAAAAAACTCATTCATAAACTTGCAAGAAACCTCACCAAACTGTCTCGCATTGTCAGAGTTATATGTAGTCGTTATAGAAATCAAGTAGCCCAAGTGGCTGGTAGCTTTTAACATTGTATTAACTTCAAAGCAAAAGTCAAATTTAGACTCATAGCTTGTTTTGGCAGGGTAGTTTGAGTAACCTAGAGAATGTTTTTTCAGTACGGTAATCTTTTAGACATCTATTAGGCTTCCCTAGGAATTACTTGGATCTTAGAACTAAATAGAGATTTATCTTCCCAAAGGAAGAGATGTATAATCTTGGAGAGTAATTTCCTATTTTTAATGAATAGAACGTGTGCTATTTAAACTATTTATCTATTTAACAAGCGACTAATATTTTACCAATGCATAATATACTGAGACAGGTTTTGAGCGCAGCCCTGTGAATGCTCTCACACAATGTCTATATCTCCTCACACCAAACCATCACGATGTTTTAAATTTTAGATGCCTTGAGTCCGCCCAAATCCTTCTTAAAGTTGTCACACAGTAAATTTCTAAGCCTGATTAGGGAGTGTTGCTTTTAAGGATTATGGATGTCAAGTCCTCTTATGCTGAAAAATTATTCTAAATTTTCTGAAAGTACACAGAACTGACAATGAATAAAACAATTTCTATTCAGGGATGTTTTTAAAATTGTATCTTTGATAATTAACAGATTAATCAAGACAAATTGAATAAGTAGAAACTTATGTGAGAAAATAATCCACCCTGGCTTGGCCCTGAAGGTATTTAGGAAAATATTAAAAATGGCGACTGATAAGGAGTGAAAAAAACCCATCCTTATAATTTGTGATTGAAAAAATGAACCCAAAACTTCAATGAATAAACCCGTTACCCACTACACCTAAATTACGTTGTAGATATTCTTTATTAATACTGAAGTTTTCTTTACATTATCCTCCCTTATAAGAACTTGGACATGTTCAGTACATGGGTAAAAGAATTAGATAAGGACTTCATTCTCGTGGAGCTACTTTAGAAGAAGTACCAGGGCAAGAGGTGTACTTAGACGATTTCTTGTGTGGTTTTTCTATCTTAGAAAAATTCCGAGATGACAATCTTTAAAGTAACTTTTCTGAAAGACTCTTGAATGCTGAAGAAATAATTTGATGCCTAAAGGTGCATCTTAGCTTTATGCATAAATAAAAAAACATTATTTAGCAAAGTTACTCGAAAAATACTTGAGCCCCGTGGTCCATTTAAACATTTTTTTATTTAGATAACTCAGTACATTGATGAAGTCCTCCAGAAAAAAACTTTGTGTAACTAAATTAGACAAGGAGCCCTTTTACGAAGATACTTGGAAAAGAAGTACAAGGAAGAGTGTGTACTTAGAGGCGGTTGCGTTGTTTCACTTGAGATGTGTAATAAAAGTGTGTCATTTCTTGTCTGGATAGGATTAAAGTGGCATTCAGTTTTCGGGGTCATTTTTGTGCGCTCAGCTCGACAATGAAGTTTTCTTAAGGCCCGTATTAAGTCGAGATTTATTCAACAATAGAAAGTGTAAATGCTATGTTCGTTAACTTTTGCCGATAAAGTTAAATTATTACATTTTATTGACTGCCCAAGTGAAGAGGACGTCTCGATCTTGTCGACTGGAAGGAGGAGGAGTGATAAAAATTCTTAGCTTTATGT
Organism: Entacmaea quadricolor; assembly: GCA_024752375.1. NCBI lineage: Eukaryota > Metazoa > Cnidaria > Anthozoa > Actiniaria > Actiniidae > Entacmaea > Entacmaea quadricolor. The sequence goes on from JANTNT010238480.1 coordinate 5,504, forward strand.
CTAGAAGGATGTACAATTTGAATGACCCAGGACTGGTTCTTTACAGGTACTATTCATCCAATTGAGCCACGAGTCATGAAATATATATTGATTTGGTACATGCTGCACACTCCAAGCCTTACCACAGCTTTAGCGATCAAACTAACTCCTTATTTTGTCCTCTCGATTACTAAGTCAGTGTGGTCTTATCTAGAAAGAAAAATTCATTTTTATTCGTTTTATCCTGTTCTAAAAGAACCAACAACTTCGTGTTCGATTGATAAAGTAAGTATACAGGTTAAGTTAAGTTAAAATGACAAGCCTGGTGAGCTAACGAAATCGTTAACTTCGTAGGGAATCGATGAAGAGTCAATCTTAAAGTGCGCTCACTGAACGAAAACGCAAACGCGGACAGAGACCTGTTTTAAGTCATTTTTTGTAATCACAATGCGACAACAATTTACAGGCTAGCGGATTAAAATATTTAAATTCTGATAAATAGGGTTTGAGTACAAAAGTCTCGAGGTGAAGAAGTCTGGAGATTCTAGCCAAGTTTGGCATTTTTATTAGGGTAAAAAGCCGCCTATTTTTGGGTAAGCTTGGAACAGCTAGGACAACGAGAATAACAGCTGTGTTCAAGGTTGCAGAACAACCAATGTTAGGCGACTTCGCCTAGTAAGTACCATAGCATTGAAACAATCTTTCTACCAGAAAAAAACGCCATGCAACTGATGGCTTGTAAATAGACAAATGTAGCATCCGAAACACGTTCACATCTACAGCAGTTTCTCAAAGTGCACACAGAGCCCAAGAAAACACTTTGTTATCGTCAATGACAACTGAAATAGAGAATAGATTGATCAAAACTAATACGATATCAATACCTAACAATATCCTCACAAGCGTTCAGGTGTTTTTCCAAAAGCAAATTGAGCCATTTCCCGAAGTTTCAAAGCCCCAATGTTAGCCAAGTCCCAAAGTCATACTATTGTTTACTCAAAGTCTATTTTGTCTTCATCATAATGGCAAGAAAATAAAACGATGAAGCTTTAGTTTGTTAAGCACTTTTCGTGGGTATTTTATCTCATCAGATATCCTGACTACATGGAGTAAGGTTTCCCTAAGACAACAAACCATATGGGAAATGACCAAACCTGATATCGCTACCAAAGAAGAGAAAAAAGAAAGGAAGTATATTCTCCGGATTACGTTTCCGGATTAAGGTTCATTTTGTCTCTATTTCTCAACGGATCGAATCTTGTCTTTGAAAACTGTAATCAGTAAGGCACGGATATCGTTTTGAATATAGTTAATGCTTATTCGTTTATGAATGTGCTGTGAAAAATGATCCACGAGTGGAGTGGTTTAAGATGCATTTGTAAAATAGAAATAAGGCTGTTAAGAAAAAGATTTAGCTTTAGAACATCCGATGGATTTCGGGAGCTGGGAAGACTAAAAGGTTCATTTGCATCATAAAAAACGCTCATTGTCGGTCACAGAAACCCGCAAAACTAAAAACTCTAGGCAAAGATAAAAAAAGAGTGGTTCGTTGCATTGAGGTAGTTTAGTACAAAGATGGTATTATATCAGAACGCAAACATTATTAACCGTTTATGAGAAAAACAACAAAAAGACATATTATAACGACCAATCGGTTAATCAAATTGTACACATTAAAAACCCACCAGCCCATTAGTATATTTTTGTACATATGGGACTGAACAGAGCTAATATTTCGTAGAAAGAACGAAAATAGTACAACAAACGTATGGGACACCATTTTGTTTCGGCTTGAGTCTTAGGCCTATGGCGGACCAGCTGTTTTTCCCGTACCATCTAAGTGGCACATTCTCTTAGTGACTTTCCTTGCCATATTAAGTCTTAAAAAGCATTCAGTGGAATAAAATATGGTCATGAAATATCTATAATTTAAAAATGAACAGTGAGTTTATTGTTCAACTTAGACACGGAGTCAATGGTTTTTCTTTAAAGACAAAGAACAATCCCTCAATTAGGCACTTTTCCTACCGTTGTTTCATTCATATTTTATAGTTTCTTTCTTTGGATTTTTCCTAATGGACAAAGAATTGTCGATTGACACAGCTTCTATTTACTTATAAAACAGAACTTGCATGTCATATAATATTATTTCAAACATTTGGAGAAGTAACCTTTATTATCATTTCTGAGCAAATTCTAAAGATTCTTAAAATACTAAGGGCCCTGCGTGAGATAGGCCAAGTTCAGCTGAAAAGCCGCGTCTCGAGCAGCCTTGTAAACTGACGAGATAATACCTTAATATTGAGGGTCTTTTCTAGAGATCCATGATAATTCTGATATGCCGACAATCTAATTTAGAAATAAATTCAAGGAAGAGAAAACATAAAACTGCCTTTAATAACCGAATTGATTAGCTGAACCGCCAAAGAATATCGCGGCTGCAAATTTTTACAGGCCACCCCCCCCCCCCAAATATAATTACTTTATATAAAAAACTTCCACGGCCTTTCCTGTTCTATTGCTAATTTTATCAATACCCTGGAAAGTGCCAAATGCTTTCCAACAATTTTGAATCATAAGCATGGCAAAAGGCGCTAACAACAAGTCACCAGTGGACAGAATTAGTCATACCGAACGGTTATTAATCTAATAATTGTTTACTTGCTCTCATAAAAAGCAAGCAAACTAATTTGCGAACCACGTACTTCATTAATGGTTTTATAGACGAAATGTTGAGATCTCAGCTTAAATAAACACGCATGCACAAACCAAGTTATATGCCCGATGCTTCTATTTATTTGTAGTATAAAAACAAAGTGGGTCAGGAATAATCCTTCAGTTGAATAAGAGACTATTAAAGCTAATATTCGATTTTAAAAGGTTTGTGCTAAAAAATCTAATTGGGGCAAACAATAAAGAATATTTTTCAATCTCGTTTCTGTCTTCGTTCTATTCATTACACACTGATCATCTGTTTGTGTATGGTTGGTTATATAATGTATAAACAAATCAGTTCCAGTTTACTGATACTAAATGGGACATTTCAATTGTTGCAAACGTTTTAGAAGGATAAGTAGAAGTTTAGTCCGTTAAATATAAAAACAATATGGCAAAAGCGCATAAGGCTGTCGCCATTTGAAAGTAGGTCGATTTTCACGAACCTCATCTTATTAGCTAGGAGAAAGACTTGAGTGGTAATCGAATGCACAGTGGAATCCATTGAAAGCTCTCATCCTAATGTCTTGACATCCAGCAAACTCTTTTCAAACTTGAGCTCAACAAACTCTTAGAGAGCAGAAAGGTTTATTTATAATAACTACTTTGAACAATGCTTAAGGACTTCAGAATTGCTGCTGCCACATTGAGCACATGGAGATCTAGTTTAAAGGAGTTTAGTCAAGCTCTACCGTTATAACAAGCCCTCCGAAGCGGTGCTTCTGTGGTACCTTGCGGGATGTCTTTCTAGAATAAAAGGCATTAGAAATACATGGAATGTTTTTAGACAGACTTGAATGGACTTCCTTAAAAATCTTTGTTTTGCTGGAGCTTAGAAAAACAACAGCCACTCAAGATGTCTAAGAACTGAATAGACAGACACCTTCTGTAGGAGGGTCTAGAGCTGAATCTTGTTCTTACTAAAACCTTAGATAAGGAGCAAAACTCTAAAGGGTGTAATAGTGCAAAGTGGACATCCTTAAATCTTGACTCGAGTTAGAAACATTTAGCAATGTGATTTAAAAAAACTAAAGTCATGACAACAATTTGCTCTCTCCGTCGGTATCCGAACCACCGAAAGAAAAAGAAAACCAATTACATAAAAACACACATAGTAACAAATACATCGAAAATCTTAAAAGAAAAACACACATAAACACATTTCGGAAATATTAGTATTTTTAAGCTTTCTAGTGTAAAAAGTTTTCGCACTTGAAGTCCTCAATATTAAACTAGACAGAGAGAAAGGGCAAAATCAATAGAAAAAAAAGGGGAGAGGGAAAGAAAAAAGATCCCGAGAGATAATTTATGGTCAGCGAGTATTTCAGAACCTTCTTATAAAGGATCCTCTCATTTTTTCTTAAAAATATCTATTGAAAAATTTGTTTCCAAGAAAAAAAATTTGTTTGATAAGCAAAAAATCAAGATATATTTGCAGCATCGATGGATTATAATTATACTAATTTAATTACAAATTCCTTCCAAACTCTTGATATTGAAAAAGTAATCAAGGCAAGTCGAAAATTTTGAGAAAGGGATTCTTGCGCGAATTTAGTGCAGATTTCAGTTATCTGTCGAATGGATAACTATTATAAGTCAAACAGATACAACATTATGCGTTAACTTAATTATAACTGTCCTCTGTTGATTTGAAGAAAGTGATCAAAACCCGAAAAATTAAATCAATAAGAGTTCATTTATTAATCAAATACCCAAATCGATTATTTGTTTTTGATACTCTGGAAATGACTTTGAAAATGTTGGAAAATTTAAACGACAGAAAAGTTTATCTTGCGGCAAGGTTAGGAAATACTCGTTCAAAGGACTAACTGGGAAAAAAAAGACTTTTTTAAAGCGAAAACATTGCTAAGATTAAAATGTATTTGGACCAAGAAAAATAGAAATATAACTTCCCTGTTCCATGTAGTATTGCTGTTTTTTGTAATATTAATCAAGCTAGGTAGTTAAAATGAAATTCAACAACCGAAAACAATTTTTTAGAGTACTGATGTTAATTGAGTGGTCTTTGTTTTTAAGACACTTTTTAATACCTTCTAATACCTCAATAAGAAAGATACAGGTCAAAAGCCTTTTAAAATTTCTCAAACCCTTTTGTAGTGAATGGTAGTATTAAAACTAAAAACAACACAATAAGAAACAGTCACATAGATTTGAAGTGTGATAACCATTTTATTTTGTCATTATGGAGTTATGTTTTACATTGATTTAGTCTGATTGAAAAACCCCTTATACATATGCAGCATTAAAAGTATTCGCAAATTCAAGACGGCACGGAACTTAAATAAAGGAAGTTGAGCGTGTGTTTGCTTAACTCCTTAAGGGATTACCGTCGTGGTCAGAGAGCCCCCAGAAGAAGTTCAAATCAAAGTTATTGTCACAACATTCGTTCAATATTCAATAAAACAAACACATAAGTTTTTCGTTTACAAAAGCTCGATTTCGTTATTTCGTTCTAATTTTTTTTTTTTTTCCCCCAAAAAAATCGGCTTTTACTGTTTTGAAATTAAAGAGAAACACTGTTTTGAAAAGATGAGATATGGTTAAAAAGCGAAAAAGAAGCGTTTTGGAAAGGACTGAAAGCAAAATATATGTAAATAAATCTACCACTGACATGCTTGCAACAAGAAACTGTTTTTCCAGGTTAATCAAGCCAATCTTTATGTAAGCGCTTTAAGACATTGAGAGCAAACGTCGCTCATATTCTTTCATTCATTGTCTTGTGTAATTTATTGACATACGAAAAGACCAACAAGCAAGATTCATGAACAATATAAAAAATGCTCTAAAATTGATGCTTGGAAAGAATGAACATCAATTGTCATAACACCAGAAATATGTGCACCATCAAAATAAACGATTAGCGAAATTGCTTCTCTGCGACTTAGATTTACTATTAAGAACGAATTGGTCTAAATGAAGATTTAAAAGTGCCACTTCCTAGACTTTTTACTCTCTAATGACGCTTAAAACTGAAGATCTTGGCCCTACGAGATTCGTAAGAGGATTTACTCGACTCTCAACTTTAAGAAAGTGGAAAACTAGTAAAAAATAAAACAAAAATAAAAATAATTATGGTATTTGGACAAAATAAAACACAATCATCAAGTTTTTTAAGGTTTTAAAGTTTACCTTGAGGAAAAAGGATAATTCTTTTAGTGTTCTTAAATTAAATTCGGGAGAAGTCTCAAAAATAAAAGTTCATTTCCCAGCTGCAAAACAAGCTTACTTACTTTAAGATTTAGTATGTAAAGTTGACAACTCCAAAGAACTTTACAAGTTCTATTCATTATTTTGAATGTGTTTTGACTAATAGGAATTTTTTACTTAAATGGGGATTATTTAAAATCAATATTAAAGATTGGCCTTATTGGGTTTTTCCAAGTTAATATAGTCTGGACTCACAAACAAATTATCGAGAAGAAATATACTTAAAAAGTTAAATGCTGAAAGGAGCATCTAAAGTGATGGGCCTGTTTTAATGAAAAAAAATGGTAGGAGGACTGAAAGGGACAACAAAAAGAAGCACGAGTCAAAATAAAACAAAATGCGTTCATTTACCAAAAAATAATAATAAATATAAAAAATTACAACGCAAAAATTGAAAACATTTTCAATATTTTTTCAAGGAAAATATTACTGTTGTACTTTACAAATTTAAATAACTTGAGCACTACAGTAATAATGTATACTCAACAAGGCGTCCAATTTTATGAAGTTATATGAATGTAAAATATGGAGATAGATTTACGATTCTCTAGGCTTATTATGATGTAAGGGAGGTTTTTTCTGTTAGCTAGAGGCAAATCCATATATTAAGACTTCATTAAATTTGTTTTAATATATCCTATTTACGTATCAAGAAAGCAGATGAGATTTATTCAGTTTTATCATACAAAAAAGATAAAGTTAAAGTTTAAATATTCGTGTCGTTTGTTCATCAAATAGAAATAATTATTCCTAAAGGTTCTGATAATTGATTATATCTGGATCCTGTAAAGTTAGAAATTTAATCAGAATCCAAAAAGCACTGACCCGTAATTATTATTAAGAAATATTTTAACGAAAATAAAAGTAGACACGAAGACGGCAGAAAGTGTAAACTAAGTTTGGCAAAGCGTTGTATATGTGGAGCCTTGAGAGTACTATGGTTTTGGGTTACGAGTTTTCCGTGTCACAGACACAGCCCTGTTTAGATTCATTTCTGCAAAGGAAAAATAATAATTCCCTAAAGAATGCGCGATCTGAGGTGAACCGGTTCTGGGGAACTTAAATATTTTGAAAGGTGTTATCAATGGAGACGTACAGCAATTGAGCGTTCGACTAACGATGAGGGAGATATTAAACAGCAAATGACCCTAAAGGGGCGCAACAAAACCTTGAGAAAAAACAGAGATTCGCCTTGATTCACCCAAACAGTCACGAAACAATAATTCTCCATTGAAATTAGAGAAAAACATCAAATGATTGCAGCTAAAGTTATTGTTTAAAAAGTAAGGGAAGGCGGAGAAAACATTAAATTTATATGAAAGGGAGGTATTTTCAACGATGTTTTTTTGGGCGTTAATAGCTTGTTAAGAACTTGATGCTTCATTTTCCAAACGAAGATAAAAACGTACAATCTTAAATCTCATTCGATTAGCTACATAAAACAGTATCTCACAAGCATTTATAGTAGACTCAGACTCTCTTTCTCATTATGGAAAGGGAGTTATAAACAGCAGATAAGAGCGGCACAAAAACCGTCTTAAGTTTAATCTCAAAATCAAACGTCTTGTGATATCTGCTAGCATCAATACTGGGTACTAACTCGTAAGTATGTATATTAGGTATCCAAGATAAAGCAAGCCACATTGAGTCAATGATTAGCAAAGGAAGACTGTGGGATGATTTAAGAGGTCATTACACCATCATCCTTTTTCTTAAAATTCAGGTACATGCGTTTTCGTTACACTTGAGAACCACGATAACACACATTTAGTTCACCATATCTTCCGTGGATCAATCGCAAAATCAAAAGAATGCATCGACAGAACCTATAACTTATATTATATTCTAAATCGCTTATCGATATCAGATTGTGCTTCGATTTCTTTTCTCAAGAAAAGCCATAATTATTATCTAAAGAATAAGCGCTTAAAGAAATACTGAGCTAAAGAAAAAATTTCTTTGCAAGTCAAACACAAGACAATAAAAAATAAATGATGATATTGAAAGTATTGCCAAGTTTCAACACTTGTTATTTTAATTGGAGCCTCCAGCAAGTTTCCTTAATATTTTCTGTTTGTTTAAACCCAAAAAAATCCATTTATTGAATTCTATGTTCTATAAAAACCAAAGTCAAACAATAACTTACATTTGAAAAATGATTATCAAAATTGAGGAGATTTAAGAAATTTAAAAAACCAGATTTTTTTAATGATTTACTAATCAAACTTTGAACCGCTAATTTTAGAATTTGTAGGAAAAAAATTACTTTAAAAATGCTCATATGCTTGATTGTCTTGAAAGAGTCTTTTGTCCTTTTTAACCACAAATCCTCCAGGGCATTTCTAACATTAAAAAAAAAAAAAGAAAGAAAGAAAGAAAGAAAGAAAGGAAAAGGGGAATAAAATTATTAATGCTCTGGAAATTCAAGAATAAAAATAAAAAATAATATTTATTGATACAAATACATTTTCTGTGTTTTTAACTCAGTTAAACTTAAGTCCAAATAAGAAAGCTTTCAAGAGAGTCAATTTTATCAAAACAGTTTCAGAGGTTTTGGGAGAAAACTAACTGTTATTTAGATAGAAATCTTTATCCAATTGTTCGATTGTTTTAGGTGTAAGAAAGCAAGCTAGGCCATAAAAATATGTCTATGTTGAGCTAAAGATCTATAAAATCAAACGAACAATACAAATATTCCTGAAACAAAGATATAAGCGATGACTAAGAAAGGAATATTGGTGTAGGGACTGATGGAAGATAATATCGAGAAATAAATTCCGGAAAATATAGCTATGATAACAAAATAGTATTTTTATAAGAAAATCTTGCAGCAGATGGAAATGAACTCTTTTTCAACATAGATTTCAGAGAGAATATTTAAGGCATCATCTTTAGATTTCCACAAAGTGCTGAGACATCCATTTTAATTGTTTGAAGCACTGTGAGCAGGAAAAGATTGTTTTGGGAAATTTCTGTAGAAAAACATGGTTAACAAGTCATTTACCAAAATTTCAGCAATGTCTTATCAACTAAAGATGCAAACAATTATTCTCGATATTAAAAATCGAGAATTAGGGAAACTCCTTTTACATCTATATGCAATGTTGTCAACTGAACTCGAACCTTAATTTCCATTAATAAATCTCGAAAAAATCACGCAGAACTTAAATTAAATATGCGCGAAAAAAAGTACATCTCGACACTTATCAATTAATTTCTATTCCATAAAAAAAAACTTTTTAGTAAAGTTAAGTTTTAACATTGACTTGAATGCTTTTTAATTCAATAACTTCAAAACATCCAATTGGTGTTTTCAATGAGATTACGATTTACTTCAGTGCGCGTAAAGGGTTGTAGAAAATAGAAATAGCAACTAAAGAAAGACAAAAGCATTGCCATAAAAACCCACCGATATTGGTCATTCATTTTGTTCTGTCACTGACACATGTAAGGTATATCATTAAGATGGTTCTCAGAAGCGAAACATCAAAATAACATACATTAAAATGGAATTAAATTTGAATTAAAACAAGTTAGATAAACAGCTTTGATAAATTTTTGAATGCAAGTTTTAGAAATATTTGGTGGATTTGCCTCTTTGATGATATACACAAGTTCTGGCAGTATTAACTTGAATTTCAAGAGACGAAAAAACATATTGTTATCAGACGTAAAACATCTTACCGAAGATCCATGCTCAGCGTCGTGTAATTTATGACCCTATCGACCTCCTCTTTTAGATATATGAAGTTTATCAAAATCGGAACCACATTTCAGAGCATAACCCCTGAAAATAGTCTTTTTCTAGCTGCTTTGCTTCCCCGGCGATGATTTTAAGCTTAGAAACATTAGTTCCTAGGATCAAACAAGTCGTTAGATATTTCTTTAAAAATTCTTACTGATTTACTGCATATTGTGTTCGACGTACTAAGACATGAAGTCATCAATAACTGCATTGCTAGATAGAATTGAGGAACGTACATGGTCCTAATAAATGACTACTTAGAGAAAATGAAAAGATTACAAGAGGTTTGGCTCTTCGTGTTGATTAAAGTGAAGCGTTTTCGTCGCTTTTTCGATTCTCAGTTTGACTTCAAAACTCGTATCTAAAAGATCGCCTTTGTTTCCGAGGTGAATAGGACTCTTTCGAAAATGCGATCTCATCGAGATTTGGTATTGTAAATTTAAGCTTTAATACTTTTTTTACAACGCATATTGATCGCATTATTTGTATGTCAGACTTAAATGCTTTTAATTGGCTTTCCATGTTCAAAGGCTAAACGAGCTCAGAACACTATACCACAAACAAATATTCGCTCTTACACAAAACTTCATGATTCGATCGATGTTGGTATATTTGCGTAATTAACGTTCAACGTGTCTAAAATAAGTCAGAAAAGTAAATAAAAAGGTCAGTTATCGAAATACGATATATCTACAGACAGAAGAAAAGCTTTAGTATGTTACTATCAACGAATAAAGAACACAAGACAATGATGGAAAGGCCTCAAGCATCAAACAGTAATGAACTTCTTCTTACTGGTCTCAACAATATTAGAAGATTATTTTACTAGTATTAATAACAATTGGCACGGTTTTTCCTGTCAGTGTAGGAAAGACGTCCGCCCACAGTTTGTAAATAGAGCGTTAAACAAAGACCTATTACGCTGCCTTCGTACTCTTTATACATGACTGGATAAACACATGTTCACACAGTTCAAAAGAATATTTACAAAGAAAAAGACGAAATAAAGAAAGCAAGAATCTAAACTTTTGGAATTAATAGATAATGATTATCAAGCAAGGAAAACAAAAAGGGCATTGAAATAAAAATAACCCGATTTTGGCAGCTTGCGTTTGTGTCACATCGAGTTAAAAGTCATTCGTTGATGTTGTGTTACAAAATGTTCTTTCAGGTGCGTGGATACAATTTTTTTGCTCACGCGATAATTATTTGCTAAAACTGAAATGAATCATGTACTTAGATTCGCTTCAATAGGCTATTTACCAAAAACAGATTTTATAGAGTCCGAACAAAACTGTACAATAATATTCAGCCTAGCGTCTTGACACCGACGAGTTAAAACGACGAATCAAAACATATGCATCTTAGTCCTACTATGCTTTACACAAAACATTCCACACAAAAATAATAATAGAATAAGGTGAGATAGTTCCACCCCTTACACACAAACACAGCTTGCTCCATGTAAACAGCCATTACCTGAAGCCTCGTTAATCACCGCCGTTGTACATATTAAGCCGAGACGGCGTCATCGTTTTATCACAACTAATGATGCATTTTCAATGTCAGCTCACCTATGACAGTACCCTTTCCGCTGCCTGTTTTCACGTCTCGATTTTCGATACGAAGAACAATGAACTTTCGAAAGAATTTGACCAAACTTTCCTCTAGTCTGCTCGCTTCTGAGTTCCTAATGAAAATCGAAGAGAAGCATAAATGTCTTTGCATATGAAGGTGTATGACACTGCACATTTTATATGCGGGTATCCAGCATGCTTCCTTTGCGAAATGGCGGCTGATAAACAAGCCCCCTATACTGAGCTAACTCAGAATTCAAATGAACTTTTTCTAATTTCCAAAGCCTCATAAAGCTTAATTTAAGGAATCATTCATATCTTGCTGAGAACATGGTCCTTCTGAAAGAAATGGTGTGTGAATACTTTTTGAAGAGGCCCTTGACGCTTGACTACGTTGAGACGACTTTTGTTTTGCCCATTTTCTTGGGCTTTGAAGTAGTGGGTCTGACAGAGCGAACAGTGAACCCTTGGGCTATATTTGAGAGCTTATTCAGTTATCGGCTTGTCAAGTTGACAAGCACGCGAAAACAACAAGTCGTTTTTGGCACCTATTTCACACTACCAACGACTTGAAGCAAAATTATTGTACAACCCAAGTGATCAAAACCCCAAGTTGCTTACCCTGTCAACGAGAGCAGGTAATACGGAAAAGGAGTCATTAGTAAAGTAAACAGATATTAAGCAAGAGTAAACAGAAGCGCCATGATAGTACACTTAATGCAATTACATACGACTGTTTCTGTAGAACATGACAGGAATAATTCTGAAGGTGTACCTGTAGGGTTTATTCTCCACCCCTTTTCAAGGCTTTATAAACTCACTTCAACCTGATACTATCAAGATAACGCAAGCCTTTTAACAAAGTAAGCAAACTGTCGACTATTTAAAGCTAGTCATTTGGTCCGTACTGATGCAACATTTGTCTTGACCTATCGCGCTCAAAAGCTCCAGGTATTTATAATATTTTAATAGGAGTACGGTAGACAGAGCTTGCAGCTTAAATGGCCTTGTTTTTTTTTCTAAGACTCCTGCTCCTTAGTGCGATTCTGTCAGCGAGAAGCACTGTTAGACTTGTCGTTCACAGCTAAATACATAGACTCAACTCTGCTAAGAGCGTCCTTAAACCTGGAACGCCCATCCAAATTAGCTAACAATAACTCGATAATGCGCAGTCACCTTTTCTGATGACATTATCTCTAGAAAGAGGTACGAGTCTAATGCTTAGTGAAAACTAATTGCACACGATGAGGGGAAAACGATACGGCACCCAAGGCAAATCCACAAGAAAACCACAGCGGTCAGAAGATCCCGCCATTTTGACATTATTTTTGAAACATAAATGCGTGTCTTGGTCTAGCAAATCCTATAATGAACTGTCAGAATTTGACAGGTAAATGTGGGAATGAAAGTTACGAATACACCACATCCTGTGATATTAATAGCAGTCATGCAAAAAGTGGTATTTTATTCATGTAATAATAAGAACCAAAACTGTACAATATACGTTCAAGTCCTAGCTATTATACCGAGCTTGCACTTTAATTAAGACGAACCACAAGGCAAGCGTGCAGAAAAGGTTCGTCCGAGCTCAATAGATCGTAAATCAAAGAACTAAGGGGTTCTTTTTTAAGTAGGACGCGTGTGTTATATCATTGTGGCAACATCATTGTACAAATGATTATCATCGTCCAAACGATGTACTGTTGCACCTCATCCAAGAGATGCACCCCAAAAATGTTCTCCCAGAAGAATCGCTATGGTTACTAGAGTAGCACCGAATAAGATGTGAGATTAAAGGTGGACATATCGGGTAATTACATCTATTGACATCACGTCTCAATATTGCTTTACCTAAAGTAAAATAAAAATAAATTATGGCTGATGACATATACTGAGCAAACACATTAAGGGGGGCTTTTGTCTGGACGCTTTCAAACAGCTGAATTAAACCATGCTTTCTCACAGGAACACTCGATTGCCTCTAATCACTCATTGCCATTCATCTCAAGCACACTGATGGGCTGTTTTAACTGAAGGAATAATTTTCTAGTAGGCGGACGCGTATCGAAGGAAACGCAAGATGAGGTTACACGGTTCCTTCCTTTTTTACGTCCATATATATCTTGAGGCCGGTAACATGAATATTTCTGGACAACTTGGACCGTGTGAGATCATATTAGTAACACAAATAAAAACAGCAAGTGACGGGTTCGTAGTCAAAACCGAGAAACTCAGAGGTGATTGCTTAAGAAAACAATATCTAAAATATCAAGCCTCTTAAAAACAACTTAGCATTTTGCACCTCTTTCTCAGCCGTTAATTGCTGAGGCAAACACAGGCGTCACCTACTTAAATCTGATCGATTTAGAAGTTTAATTTAGAATGAAGTTGGGTGTATATTTTTTTCGCTCTTCTCGTCCAGAATGAGAAGAAAAAGATAGAGACTGCAGGGAGCAAGTTGCCAAATACAGTGGAATTAAAAACAGGAAATCAGCTCCTGTCATGCTTATCGCTTCAAAAATTCAAAGATTTTCAAGTATTTATTTTAGCAGGCTCTGCAAATATTCCAAAGTTTGAGCAGCCTAAATTTGCTGTTAAGAATGACAAAACACATAAGTAATGTTGTGCCCCAAAACAATTATCCTGATGGGATTTTAAATTGAGCTTCTTGAAAGCAAGCAAATATTTTCCGAAGGGTCTTTTACGCGAATAGATTATTATTAAATATTAAAAGATTTTTTCTTCGGCACATGAATACATTAGAACCAACACTTGGTTAGTCTTCAGAGATTTCTTCGGGCTAATAGGGTTTTTGCCGAGATCTCAAAGTGTTACCAGCGAAAAGCATTAATGAAGACAATATAATTGTATAATGAAATCTCAATTAATATATCTTTTTCAAGCAATTAATAGACCATAGACCGAGGAAAATACAATGACCAATATTCTATTCTTCGCGTTCTCAAAATTTACTCAGCTTTTATCGCTGGTTAAAAAGTGAACAAATGTTGACTTCTGCCTAGCCTCCATCACCTGTTCTCTTGAGAAAACATTTCTCGAAACATATTTTCCTTTTATGCAACAACAAAAGATCCAATTGACTTGGACACCATTAGTAGTATCTGAGTCATCTATAGAATGTGTCTCGAAGGCGACAAGTTGGCGGAATCCTGTCTAAAACAAACCACACTTTCTGACGATATTGTTTCACTGGGGCTTCTTATTATCGTTTTACTGCGATTCCGAGATAATATTATGATTTGGTTAGCTTTGTTTACTAACTTTATGTCGATTTGGGTTTTAACTCCTCACAAGGGAAAAGCCCAAAGACCACAAAGACGGTCAATAGAATTATTCACAAAAGCTACTTTACTTGGGCTTCTTATCAAAGTATCTACAACCATTTATTAGAGGCAATCAAGGGGTGTTAAATGTCCCAATAAATTTTCACACTTTACCAGTAGCACCAACTGAAGTTTATGAGCACGAGACGCATGCGCAGAGTACTTGAGTGAGCATAAACAAAGGCGTGCAATTTACAACCACAAGTTTTGCCCTTAGAACACGATACACGAAAGCACCATTCTTTGAGATTTTGACTGTGTAAAGAGTGTGCCTGCTTTATAACAGATACGAGCTCAGCTAATCCACGCGACTTATCATATTTGCAGGAAATCCCTTCAATTGCTCCCACAAAGGTGACTTTTATATTCCCCATCTTACTTAGGTTACAATTTGAAATTATCCACTCCTCACTCGACTGACCCTTATTCTATGCTACTCGGCCTTGTCTACAATATACACAGTTGTGTAGCGAAAAGGAAAAAAAACTACAATTAAAACAATAACATAATGAACCCGAATATTTGCTCAGTAAAGTACACTTTTAGATGCGTTTAAGAGAAGATGTCACTCACTAATGTTCGTAAATGATAATAGTGACTCGTATAGTGTCCCATTTAACAGGCTGAACAAATGGCAACACTTTGTATCAGAAAGTGGCTTTGACAGCCACAGCCAATTTGAAAATTTGTAAGAAATGCCAATCCTGTCATCGCGTGTCTTGACGTACCAATCAGAAGGCGTTGCGTTACGTCAAAATATGAAAGCAAGACAGAATCTAATTGGTATTGATTGACATCCCCTAGAGTTACTTATCTAGTGGTGTGGGCCATAAACATCAGTCTGCTCATTTCCTCGTAGCATTTAGTTCATTTAGGTGACTTTCAAAAGTCAAATCTAACCGCAAGGTTAAAGAAACTTAAATACAAACGGTAAGGGGAAGCTAGTGGCAGCCATGTTGCATCAAGCGAACCCCACAGCTCCGTTTACCGTGAGAAATCTACTGAGTTCAAGCGAATACTATCCGAGTTACAAAGAAGCAGGTCAAAACGATTGCCTAACACAAATGACTTCGATTCATAGTTTGCCCAATAAGAGCGGAGGAACCACAAATACAGGTCTCCATTTACCAGATAGTGGGACTCCAAACTATCTCTACGGAGAAACCACAAGGCCTATGTACATGAAAAGCGACGTGAATCAACCGAACACTAACACTACGACGAGTCAGATTCATGAAGGCCCTCCACAAGGTATATAGACCGACAAGTATCTGAAATGATTCTGTGTATTTTGGCTGTTAGAAGTCATGTTTGATTTTCTTATTTCAAATAGTGGTGTTCACAATTATAATCAAATCTCTGAACGCAAAGTAGGGGGAGGGAAATTGTTTCAAGTGCCCAAGAGAGCAGCATCATTGAAAGGTTAAGCCATTGCTAAGGTCCGTTATAGGTACTTCGTGCAAGGGAAGATTGATTGTAGTAAGACTAAGCTTTCTTGACTACTTAAACCCAGTAGAAGAGTACTCGCTTCGTCCGCCCGCGTGTTCACGCGAACTAACAGAGCAGAAAGCTTTCCAAATGCACGTCAGTCACATTTGGAAAAATATTTACAATCTGCAATCTTTGGGGCGTGGAAGTCTTTCACTACGCTAATTACTGAGGGAGCCCCTTAGGGTAAAACGCTTTATAGTAGTGTCGTTGTTGATACTTAATGTTTTGTGCTGACACACGAATCTTCTTGTAACTTCGCAGTGTCAATGGATTCAGAGTTAAACACAAAACCAGAAAGCCGAGAGATAAGTCAAGACCTTCAAGTTTCCCAACCGCCGTCTAACAGTGTGGACATGCAACAACTTTCAGGCACGAATTCTATGTCGAGTGAAGTAGGCAACAAACCGAAACGAATCCGAAGAAAACCACGAGTACTCTTCTCCCAGGCACAAGTATACGAGTTAGAGAGGCGCTTCAAACAACAAAAATACCTTTCAGCTCCTGAAAGAGAACATCTCGCTAGTATGCTTAAGTTAACACCGAATCAAGTCAAGATATGGTTTCAGAATAAGCGCTATAAGTGCAAGAAGCAGGCACTAGAAAACAAAGCCCGTGCTGCTGGTATGGAGTCGTGGTACGGTTTACCTCCTGAGCCAAGAAGGGTAGCTGTTCCTGTATTAGTAAGAGATGGAGAACCATGCGTTGGGAGAGAACAAGTTCCTGCGTACGGATATAATATGAACATGAACATGAACATGAACTTCCCGCCTCACTACATGAATATGTATCCACCACAAAATAATCCTCTCACGAATAGAACATGGTGACGCTAAGACAATAGACTTCAGCTGGCTGAGCACGGCAGAGCTTAAGCCTGAAACCAAGGCTCAAAATAATATCCAACACACTATGTATTTAATTTTTTGCTATTCCAAGTGTAAAATAGTCAAAACAAGTTACAAAACAATACCAAAAACTGACTTACAAGAGTATAGTTTGATATACCATAAGATAAAATATACCTGTATTGTATATAAAGTGATGTGAACTCAACGAAAAAATTAAGAACTATTAATATCAATTTAATGTGGATTTCTTTGACGTACGGATTGCTGTATTTATGCGCTCTAAACCATCGTGTATTGAGATTAATCAGACATGAAGGATGTAGGCTAGGTTAACATTGAATGTTTACTCTCCCAACAAGTAAGATTAAGCACCGTGTGCTTCAAAGATTATGCCTATTCTAAAAAATCGCTTTCGATAATCATTCGATGCCGCACCGAAATAAACATCCATTTTTCTATTCGTAAATATGACTTTTGACGAAAATAATCAATAAAAATATTTAAGGAAAAGGCTATCGCTGATGAGAAGTCAGTCTCTTGACGTATCATGAGGGGTTTCGTAGTTCAAGTTTTATGACACAGGCGCTTAAATCTCGTATTGTCTGAAACAAACTGCCAAGATAGACCCAGAAATTTGTGAGATAAGCAATAATGGGAGCATTTAAGTATCAGAAAAAGTTATAGCACAAAGCTTCGTCAGCTTTTGCGCTTATCCACAAAACCAAAATTTCTTCCTTTGGAAAAGATAATACTAATTAGCGAGGAAAGTGGCGAGGACTTCAGCCGGAATAATTACGCTCTAACAAAAGCTTAAAATTAATGATGACATTCATTGCTGGTTAATTTGCGTTTTTAGGTATACATTTGGAATAGATTTAGCACAAGGACCACCGGTAACCACGAAAGCTATGCTCAGTCCATTAAAGAAATTTCCGTGTCAAGAAAAGGCTCAATATTGCTACACCCTACAAGTACTTTTATTACGGTTCACAATTCTCAAACATTAGTTGATGAGAACGATCTGTCTACTTGTGATTTTAGAAAGCCTATCTTTGTTCTTACACACATTTATCGATAAAAGCCCAGAGAAGAATATTGTCACTCAAAAGCCCATGCATTGTTTAGAGTTCTACTGTTCAGTTTTGACTTTCAGTTGATACTCAATTTTTAGTCAAGTATTTAATACTAACAAATGGAATAAAGTATTAAAGTGAAGTCATAAAGGAGAAAGTATCCCTTTTAATGAAAATAAATATTAATAATTCTTTTTTTTTTTACCAGTGTTCCTTTCAGAAATTCAGATTCCTTTTTTTTTTTTTCAGTTTTGGTTTACTATTTATTTCTTTATTATTATAATCATCATCCTTCAATAATTGCTTCATGCAAATGTTTAGTTAGTGTTCTCTTTGAAATACCAAGCAATTGACAAATTAACTTTACAAACTAAAAACAATCTTATGAACATCATCACTGATATAAAAAATTGGAATGATAAAAATTGGACACCAAAGCACAATGCATCTTTTGGTAATCTATCCTAAATATTCCTATTTCTTATTCATTTTTCTCCTTTCTCATTTTCCATTCACTTTTTAGTTTTTCGAACATCTTTAAAATGGATGGGTAGAAAAATGGGTCTTGAAAGGGAGGTTTTTCTTAACTATACTCAAACATATTTATAAACTAAAAAAGGGTGGAAAAGAGAGACGAAAAAAGAAAACACAAACCCCTTCTTATACGAACTTATTTAATCGCATTAGGCAACTGAAATCCTTCTCAAGTCACTTGGACATACGTTACATATTAATGGCTTTTGATAGGAATCCTTGAAAGCAATCCATACTCAGAGTAAAACCCTTTTAATGCCCAATATTGTCATTTGGATTGCTGGAGCTTCATCTTCAAATGGTTGCTTTAAGCTTCCGTTGAGAGGTAAAATGAGATCAGAAGAAAATCTGCTTGAGTCTCTCATTGTATGAAAATGTCCTAAAGTGCAAGTAAACGTTGACAACAATGAGTTCGCACCAGATGGCGCGTTCTCTATTCTTCGTTTGTCAATCACTGCAATCATTAAGCGACATTACGTGACAATAGCAAAATAATAAACGAATTAACGCGCTTGCAGAAAGGCCTATGTGATTGGCGTTAGTTGAGAAGTCATTATCGTGTGAATGGCCCTCCAAAACTTTAGGGTCTGAAAACAAGCCTTCAGTGCCACCCATCTAGCTAGTTCCCACGCAAACTGTCATTGACAAGATTGCAGCTTTTATCGAATTCAGAATGGTAGAGCAATTTGAAATAAAAACATAGACACCTAACGTCCAGCAAATTGACCACTATTCTTGTTAAATGATGATGGTGTTACGCGTAACGACTATTTAATCTATATCACTTATTCTAATTTCTAGATGTCGCTTGCGCACTATCTTGAAACGGGACATCTATTCATGGATAACCTACCAGTAAACGTCCTGCTAAAGTATATCTTTCAGTTAGAATAAACAAGGACTGTTTTGAGAGGCACACAGCAATTTGCACCCAATCCGAATCGAGTTTTAATGCACTGACTCTTTGTCCCTATGAGGCCTAAATCTTTGCGTAATTGAGAGCCCCGTGTGTTTGCTAATTGCATTGTGTCAACGCTCTCTACAACAACGACAACAAACTACGTAAATGAAGCAATCAGCCAATAGGAGTGCGTTATTAGCTTGATTCTCTCATCAACAGCTACTAAGTGATACGTGAACTTCGACCAATAGGCGATTAATGTTCAATTTTGATTTCTTATCAATGAGTAATGATATTGGGAAAATTCCTGTAGGCTCAAAGCGCTATTTCAGTGTGGGACGGTGTTCAGGTTTTACGGGTGGTGCCAAACTTCCAGGCACAAGAACTACTATAAACTGATACTTCCTTGAGTTTTTTTGAAAACAGAACTACTCTTGACGGTAACATAAGGAGCTATGGAAGAGACGAACAAACCCAATGTAACACCATTTTCAATAACTGACATACTGAACCGTCAGGACATCCAAGGTATAAATAATAACAGTCTCTGGGAGCGACGTGGACTGGATCATCACCAATTGCCAACCTATCTACCATCATCACCATACCTTCACAGTCATTTCAGTTACCAGCCATTTGCTCCGTGCACGAATTATCCATGTCCTCAACAACCAATTGCAAGTTCACCGAAAAATACCACACACTCAGAAGAAAGTAACGCCGAAGAAAGTACCGATCGATGCGAACTTTCGAAAGAACACAGTAAGTATAAATTTGATTACATTTTTAGAAGAGGTTTAGCTTTACTCGGTTTAGGCTCATTATCTTCAGCAAATTCCAGAAGCAGACCGCCTTCTAATTAATATAATCCTTCGTTTCTGATTAAGCTTTTTGTTTCTTGACACAGAAGTTCCTAAAGGAGAAGGTACCGACACCTCTAGCTCGAATCAACAACAGCAGAGCAAACCGCGCAAGAAGAGATCAAGAGCTGCATTTTCTAATCAGCAGGTCTTCGAATTAGAAAGAAGATTTAGTCATCAAAAATATCTTTCGGGACCAGAGAGAGCAGATCTCGCAACTGCTTTAAAACTAACAGAAACTCAAGTAAAAATCTGGTTTCAGAACCGAAGATACAAGACAAAGCGTAGACAGCTCGCATCAGAAATCTGTCCTCCGAGCGCAGCTAAAAAAGTTGCAGTAAGAGTACTCGTACGCGATGACCGAAAACAGTACGATGATTTGAGTCTTCCTACATTACCTCCAATACCTATTCCTTCGTATATGCCGAGTTTCTCCGGGTCTTACGGGCTATGCTGCTTGGATCCTACACTACAACCACACTTACTATAACAGTTTCACAGCCGTACCTTACTGCTCTTCCAGGTTACGTCAACACATTTTGAGTGGAAGAAAGAGATTTATAGATATTATCCATTATTATTCGCACGGCGAGGCACAAGAAACGTTCAAAGAAAATTTTCAAGTGTTGCATCCCTCAGATGAACACTCTAATCTCATTCAGTCCAGTTTTGAGATAACTTTCTTTTCTCTTCGCTACGGAAATGTAACACTCATGACAAGAGCATATTAACGTAGAGTGGATAGTCCTCCACAACTTTACTTACTTCATCAATTTCGATTGCTAGAGTGTTAGAACTTTAATTAACTCTAATCCAAGATTAGAAGTCGACATAATCTTTGTAACATAGTTAGGATTTAACCCTACACGGTAGAGTTTAGTTTATTCATTAGGATTAGTGTACTAGATAAAGAGAACCCTGAAGTAGCCTGTACAATAAACGATCATAGATCACGCTCGTTGCCAACTAAAGTAGTTCATAAATGTTATCCCTCTCTGCTAATTGAGTGTCGGCATCTTATCTCAAGTTTTTTCATTCGTGTAGATGACAGTTTTATTTTTAAATATCATCGCAGGAAATTTATTTATTAAAAGTATTTTTAGAGAGGGTTAGGGTCCTGAAAATGAATCCGATCAAGGAATTCGAGAACTAAAGAGTGATTGCACAAGGGCATCGCTATCTCACAATATGTACATCATACAGTACACGTTGTGTTGTTATTTGCGTTTCTTAGAGGTAAATCAAAGATAGTGGAAATCATTATTATTGTGCATGTAATGACAATTAGATCGAATACAATAAAGGAAAGAATAAGTAGATTTGCCGTTGTGTATGAATTGTTCTAGAATGGTTGGATAATTTTCCATCGAAATCCTGGAATTCTTAGATCGCCTCTTTGGGAACCCAACTGACAAGTAAGCCTTACTGTTAAGGCTTTAGGTAGACACGGGTGTTTATAAAGCCTTCTTAGAAAGTATCATCCTAACTCCCCTTGAATGTCGATTATCCCACAGCATTTAATTACACTTCATCGTTCAAGTCCACAAAGCCTCTCGTTAGACCTCATTACAGAAGCTTTTATTCAGGGGCTTAATGTGATTGTAAAACACTTCGTAAATACTCTTTTAAGTGCCCCTCCTCCGACACGTACTCTAAAGCCACCACAGGCCACTTTTAATACAAATCAGATTTACGCAAAATTAATTATTCGGTGGGAATTTGGAGCAAGAAATTCTACATGAAAGGGGAAGAGAGGTTAACTTTGACTGACTCGTTCGAAAAACGCAAGCATTAGCTTAGGAGTCGGAGAGCACGTTTACCGACGGAAGTGTGACACCAAAGACAATAGCATGTGGTTTAACCATTAGCAGCATATGGGTGTTCAAAATATACCATAGCAGTAGCATTAAATAAATGTAATGGAAATTTAATTTCAATGAATAACTGGACAAATTTTGAATGTTACAATTCTTCTTGTGAATGCCATGGTTTCCTGTTTGCCAACTCTTTTTTATGAATGGATCATCGTTTAGACATGTTTTAATGGCCATTATACAATCAACCCGTCATACAGTACAGAGTGTTCTATTTAAGGTACGCTGTAAAGTGGAAATCAATTCTCGGGCGCAGCAGATTTTCTCCCTAATAATTGTTATCGTTTTCAAATGGACAACGAAATATACTCTTATCTCTAAAAAAGCATTATTAAGAGACATATATCCAGTGCCAGGCCAGTTCCCTGCCAATGCATTCAATACATCTCAATTGAAATCTAATGGCGTCTGTACCCTAAGACAACAAACTTAATGCCCCTTAAACCACACACGTAAAATAGCCTCTCCAATTTCAGCTATCACAAGATAATGTGCTGTCAAGAACTGAACATCAAAGAAAACAAACCGGGCAAACAAAAACATTTTAGCTTGGAAAGGGATCTCCTGTTATCAGACTTTTCCTAGAGTTGCTTGTCGTGTTACAAAACTAGCCTCCTCTCATATTGGGGACGCTTTTTTACTCTGTTATAAAGTCCTCGAAACTCACTTTGAGTTAATGATTGAAGCGTGTGACCCACTTAAGGGGTTGAAAGAATTCCTTAATTTGATTTACCTAACAATTCCGTTCGTGCGACCCTCTTTATAACAAAGCGAAACCCCTATATTCCAAAAGGGTAGATTTTCGAGATGTGTCATCTATAAGTATTTCGCAATTAACATGGGAATCTACATGTGGGGTCTGTGGTTTGAAGGCAAAAGAAAATGATAGACTGAGTAGCGATGGACACTCTTTAAACAAACGAACTAGACACTGAAATGACAAGTCCTAATTTTAAATCTAAACCTGGAACTAAACATGACAACAGAACAACGATACTGCACTAATCTATTCTCATTTTTCCAAAAACCCTTCAATAGAATCGATCAAGCTACAGGATCTTCGATCACTCAAATGAGGTACTGTTACTCAGGATGACCATGAAGTAGGGAAATATTGAGTTTCCTGTCGAGAAATTGATGGCTATTCAACAACAAAAGACCCTTCGGAAATGGGACAACTGAATACACCGAGTCTCAAATGAACATTCATGATCTCAATGGCAAGCCATTAACGCGAATGTTCGATTGTGAAAAAGGTGTGAAAATGGTGGCACTATTATTTCGATTACCTTCGCTTAATTTTACGACAGACTAATTAATCTGTTGAACAATACACCATAACTGGACGCTTCATCCTATTTTTCAGGTCATCTTCAACCCGCAAACTGTATTATCCTGGTAATGAAAACTGATGGCTTTAAGGACGCATCTATCTTAGATCCAATTTCAAGATAGTCAACCGAAAATTAGTCGAATTGTTTGATATCTCCGTATCAAACAAAGCTGTTTCCGTAGCAGTTAGGCCGATCAGTAACATAGGCAAGAGCATACATGCACTTAGAGGGATTTAACCGGAACCCTAAGTAAGTGGGAGGTCATATTAAAACGTCTGCATCAAATGAGACGGGACACAAAAACATATCACAACTGGGAAATACTAACAATTCATTTTAATTAAGACCAAGTTTATAATTGCACATCAAGTTGTAGGACTCGATCAGTGGTAGCGAGACCCACAGTTACATTTTTCCAATACAATTTTGATTTTCGTAGACGAAAAAAAGAAAGTAAGCTAATCGGTATACATATTTAGCGACTCCAAATTTTCGATGGTTTTCCTATTGTTTTCGTTTTTCATTTTAAACCCAAAGAAACAATCGGTTTATATTTTAGCGTGTCACACTGATCTCAACAGTTTCCCGCTCCTAAAAGATGCAGGAAGCCTCTCGATCTTTAAACCTTAAATCTTAAATAAAATAATCAACTTCTTTGGAAATATAAGATTTTTGATAAGTCAGACAATACCATGTTTTCGTGAAGTAGTAATATAAACTTATAGGTATGCTAATTTAAAAGAATTAAAAACTGATTATATCTGGTGATTAAAATCAGCTTTTATTCGAGGAAGACACTTGCGCAACGCCAGCATATCAGTAAAGCAACGCGTAATTACAAAATAACAAATAACATGGCGGAGACTGAGAACAAGATCTCAATATTTACTATGGTTCTTTAAAAAATAACACAGGTCTTAGCGAACTCTTGATCTAATTTTAATGAGAGGTCCCTATTTTCCTAGATGGCCCTTCAGGTAGATGGCTTTTCTTGGATGTCAGTGATAATCATCTCAACATCTGCTGCTTAAAATTTGGTTATACCCAGCATTTATCAATCTGAATAATTTCACAGCGACCATCGTCAAAAATAACATTAGGGCCGATATACAAAACTCAACCAAAAAAAGGATTTCATAAATCCTTCACAAAAAAAAACCTTACTTCAGAAAAGGCATAAACAGGCTTAAAGAAGAAAACTAATATTTGTTAATATAATTCACAAAGAAAAGAAGACAATTATTTAATGCTAATTCCTAAAAGTAGTGACTGAAGACGATATTGACTTATTTTCTTTGTGTTTTTTTGATGTGTGTATATTTTGAAAATTTTTTGTCAGCCTTCAAAACCTACATCCCGGTAACTATGACTTACACGATCAAAGTTGGCAATAAAATCCGACTTCGTAAATGAATCTAAACGATAGATAATCCAGAGCGGAAATCTTATAGTATTTGATATTTTGATGGCTTTAATCTTTTACACAACATTAACAAAACCTTAGGCTTATCTCAAAACAGCACATTATCTCATAATTTTGTCTATTAACTCTTCAAACTTCATGGGTTCAAGGTGAAGTCTGTTTTGAATGTCATAATAGTTTTTTCCTCTTTTTTTTCCCCCGTAAATGTAATAGATATCGAGACATCGAGATAAATTTGAATATAAATATATTTCTACAGTTTATCGTAAGTGGAAAAAAAATCATTAAAAAAATTTTTTAACCAATTTTTTTTTAACATCTATTTATTTTAGTTTGTCAAGTGTTATAAGCCTCAGCGATGAGTTAATAATTTTGGAGTAAAATCATCACTAAATTTTATAAAGACGTAATTTTATAAATTGATATGACTTTTTTAAAAAATAAAGGAAAATTCTACTGTGTGTTTGAATTTGGCCTAAGGTTATGAGGTCTATATGATACGTGTATATTGACTATCAGAGGTACTTGCAATATTAAACTGTTCAAATGTACTGTATCTATAAACACATGTACTATATCTTATGTTACGTAAACAAGTCTTTCGTATTCATTTACCTATGATATTTAATTCAAGTTAAAATTCATGAGACAACACATTTTGATCAGTATTTTGATAAGTTAGAACTTGCCCTACTGACTGCGATGCCCTACTGACTGCGAAAATAAAAACACAACAGCAAGGAATTCACATTGGGAGGTATTTTTACCCAAAGGACTGAAAGAGCTGTCAAAGCCACCCCGTTTGAAAATAGACCATACGATGATCGGCCAACTAAATGATATCTAAGCATCGGTGTTTTTTTTTATTTTTTATTTTTTTAGGATTGAGGAACAAAATGAAAAATGGGCTGTCTTGAATGGTAACTGATACAATCGAAAATGCCAAAAGCAGAACTGTGCTGCAGACAAAATAAGAAACACGTAGCAGAGCTGTGTCAAAAGTTTGATAAGAAACGTCGGAAATAACTAGCTATAGACAGGATATAGTTTGATTTTCAAACATCAATGTCGCTATGATATAAACACTTGAAGTCAAAACATGAAAAAGAAAATGAAAACACATCAGATGATAGTGGATCAGGTCATCCTCAACAAATTGTTCAGTCGTTGGGAGATTCTAACATCGAAAGCATATCTTGTTTATAATCGTTGCCTTTTGTGAGACAGTCAAAACAGTCGATCTGGGAAAGCAATTTATCACCGATAAGATAACTCTGGATATTTCTATCGCTGTTGTCACTTTAATGGAATGCTTGAGAAAACACGCCTATGAGATTGGAATTATCCTATCGCATAGTTAACGTATTCGACTGAAATGCAACTCAGACGAGGTTCACTTTGAGTTGAATTATTTAAGAGGCTATTTGCGCGAGCAGCGTTAGGTATTTTAGTCACAGCTTTTTATACAATTGGATGTCAAATCTAACCCAGACTAATAACGAGCCAAACAGGCGAGCTTATGGTAGAAGTGATTATCACGTAGTTTGGTAGAGATGTAAATCATTCTTAACCTGAAATAACCCTGTGAGAGAATATGAATAAATAGCGAGTTGCTTAGTTTCGACTGAGACTCTTTAATGGGGTCTTTAATTTTGCGAAAACAATATTATCATAAGTGTTTATAACTCATTTTTTCAAGGTTTCTAAAAAACATCCCTAAAATTGTACAAATGTACAAGATTCGTTGAGATCGTTATCACATGGAAAATCTTAAATGCAGCCGAGGATACTCTTTCTTAAGTGAAATTAAGAATCTTACTTCAAACATTATTCGATGCTTTGGCTTTGAAGTGGATGATTGATAATCAATATTGAAATGCATAAATTTATTTAGTTAATCAAATAATGTTGGACTTGAGAAGCGCTCGTCGACTATTTGTTTGCTACTTTACAAACATGACGATGCTTTATTAGAGTAAGGACCATCGGACGAGTTGACCGATTCACAACGACTCCTCTTAGGATGTACTTGAAACACAAGCATTTCAAGGGTACAAAAAAAGGCCTTTGACAAAGGTGTTGACACATGGTTTGACGAGATCTCAGCGTTCCATAAAACGTCCTCTTTACATAAACGTAGTCTATTGTTTATCAGCGGGATGATTAAATCGTCTTTGCTTAATAAGAAAAGGGTCTTTAATCTCTTCTTTTAAAAGCAATATCTTTTTAATCTCTACGCTACTGAATACAGGAATGTTCAGTTTTAACCTCTAAGTACCAGTAAAGGACCTATAATTGCGCACTAATTACTTGCAGATCGTTCGGCATATCTGTTAGGCTGTTCTAGCTGTCATGGTTTCGGTCACCAAAATCGATCAATAGGTGCACCGCCAATTTGAGATAAAGAGTGACAACTAGAATGAAACTCATCGCTTCAAGGGCACTTAGTTATTCTTACATGGTTCCTACCGCGAAACTTCAGTTGATTGAACCCCAAAGGCCAATTATGATTAACTTAGAAGCAATGTTGATTTACGATTTCTTCTCGTAAAATACAACAGCGTTGAGATTTAACTCTGGAAACGGACGGCTGATTTTAAATAGGTAACAGCTTTTTACGACAATTTAAAAGTATAGAAAAGTTTTTCAACGATGATTCTTGTTAAGGAGAAAAGAAAATCTTAATCTCTTGATCCCTAAAAGTCTTTACCCTAAAAGCGAAAGCTAGAAGCATTCCTTTTGTGGAATTAGAAAAATAAAGTGGACTAAGGTTTAGAGAGCGCGAAAAACTGACCAATCAGCGGATACCGCATTTGGAATACAGTTATCACATCTTTTTGACTTCTAATTAGAGCTCAAACAAACACACGTGCGTCTTAGGGCATTTTAGTGAAGTTTGATCAGTGATCAAGTCATGGGAAGAGAAATTTGTTCCAGTAAGCTGATATTGTTTTAATAAGACGATAATGGTATTCTACAAACGCCATTCAGTGATTGTATTTCTTGTCTAGTTCCTGTCCATTAATACAGGCATGTCTTGGGTTTCATGACCAAACCTTCCAGCTATGTCTGGGTATTACTAACTAAACAAACACACTGTGGTTGAAAATACCATATATACCATATGCGATTCCTATCAATGACATAATAAGCCGTTTCTTCTTAAAATCAGCCTAAAACATTCTATTCCGATTATATTAACTATATATAGATTTAAAAGCTTTTGAATCGTAATTCTTGTTAAGGGCGCAGTTTGTTTTGTATTCTCATAATGGGAGGACAAGGGAGGGCATTGTTCTGGAACTGGTCCGGCTCAGTTTAACGAGTTGCACACCCACTGAAGGATGTAAACTTCCTTTCCTTATAGTTTTCTTACGATCCTTTATGAAGTCGCGCGATGAGGAAATGTGGGTTACGTGGTTCCACCTCCAATTAAAGCATTCTTTAAGGAAGGAGCTTTGAGACAAAGGCATGAAACATCTGTGGTGTGGCACTTTTAACCCACTGCAATATATATACATATGGACTCTAATTCTCGTTCACAAAAGCTGAGAATCGAGGGGAAAATAACAAAAAATGAAGGAATAGTGCGAAACTAATGAGCGGAAAATATCTTCGCGCCAGTCTATTCTACAGTCAATTAAAAGTGTTCGTTTTTCAATTATTTCATTACATTATTCTATTTACTTGGCACCAGATTAGCACGAGTCGAAGGTTTATTCGCATTTGGAAGCAATTAAGACGCATTTTACCTTATCGCTGTGAACACGGATCAGAAATGTGTCTTAAAACAATGACTACATTACCATACATGTCTAGCTAAGACGAAGATGAAACATTTAGAGTATATGAAATATCGATCCACAAATATAACCATCAAAACGAACTGATTTCGACGTACTTATATCATGAAAGGGTTATCTTCTTGAAAGCATAGTAAATTATAATGGCTATTGAAAGAATTTTTTAATGGAAAAATACCATGAAAGACAATATGACTGGAAGGGAATTAGTTTTTAACTGAAATAATATGTAAATTGTTTAATGGACTCAAAAATACCTAAAACTGAAGAAGTAGCTATATTAGTTACAGCAAAATATAAGAGAGAAAATATGAACAAAGTGATTTGATTTTAGCTTTATAAATAAATGAACTTTGAAAATACCAAAACTAAAATGTATGGGTTTATTACAGGGAAAAATACTGACTAAAGTAACATTATAAATGATCTAATGGACTTTGAAGTATTTAAAATTAAGACTGAACGAACCAAACTATAGTGAGAAAGAAATAAAAGACGAAGGAATCCAATAAATTTTAACTTAAGTGACATTATGAATGGCTTGATGGATTTGAAAATTTTAAAAATTATTTCGAATATTGAACGAACCTGCTAAGTTTATAATTCAAAGTGAATTGATTTTGTTTTAAGTAAAATACAAAACACGGTGCAATGGATTTTGCGGTATTGAAAACAATTAGTGAGTCTTAGAAGACAGGAGTGTGTATATTAAAAAAACAATATAACCAAAGTGAATTGATTTGAGCTGAAGTAACATTATCAATGGTTTAATGGACTTGAAAGCACTGCAATTTGGATTGGAGAATTTATGAAAAGAAATAGTTGAATAGCTGTTTTTATTGACCAACGCAGGTTAATGGCGTCTTTTCACGTTGCTTCCTGCCTTTTATGGGGATTTCTATTCTACGTCGAAGGAAATGCACGTAAAAGCAATTTAAATTATTATTTATAAAGTTCTCAAGAGACCATATCCTAGCTTTTGTCAACTGTAAGAAAATTAGAAGACATTAAACCATTTGTTTCCTATAGCAGGAACTACTGAAAACGCCAATCAAAACCAATTACATGGTTGTAAAGTCCGTCCACTAAATAGGGTGAAATTATACCATAATAGTCGGACCAAGCCGACGGTTTTTACACACTATTCATAAACCTACATTGTCCAAATCGTTTAAAACAAACAACTTTATCGAGTCGATTTTTCGATTCTTGAGATATTTTTAATCGACAAATTTTTTCAAATGGCCTCCAGATATTTAGATTAACACTGGACAGTGAAATAATAGATATATTTACTTATGATAATAAGTCGAAATTCTAATATAGGTTTAAGGTTACGCAGGGTGGTGGGATTTTAATTAATTTTCTCGTCTTCCATTTTTGCTCCAGTCATCTCAAAAGTGTCGTCTTTTTTGTTAGATTTACAAAAAACTGAGAAAACACGAGAATAGGCAAGTTTACTTTATTTTACTTATCGCTGTTTATCAGTATTTTAATTGTTTGTAATTTTACTTTAGCTCTTTTACTTCAGTTTTTACTTTTCTTTTTTTAATAATTCTTTTAAAAGTTACGCCATTTTCTTTGTAGTTTGAAGCATAAAATCTCTGTGTCGATTTATGTAGTTTAAAAGTCATTAAAATCATTAATATTTGTTCACTTTTATTACATATCTTGCTTCTCTTTCATTTTTTCTTATTTTCATTTTTTTTTTTTCTTATTTCCATTTTCATATATCTATATGTTACAGACTTTTTCAGCAATGGCATACATCGATATATTGATGAACATGAAATATATTATTCGTTATCGATTTATTCAACTTGGAGTTTCTTGGTTAATTCACTTTAGAAAACAAAGCGGAATTCACACGAGTAGAAGAAAAAGGTTTAAGAGTTGCAGTTAACTGTCGGAACAGAGCGTTGCCTTAGCTTACTAACTCTTAAGCTGTAAGTTGCAACACTCAAGAATACAATAGAGAAGCCATTCCTAAGCTATTAGCGTACGTGCAAGTTTTAATTTCGAGAAGCTGTTTGACTAAATAGAAAGAAGCAATTAAAACTCAATTTGTATTCTTTTTTCTATATCAGATTTTTCATTTTTCATGCTAGATTTTTTTGTTTTTGTTTGTTTTTTGTTTGTTTTTTTTTGTATTTTTGTTGTTGTTGTTGTTTTTGTTGTTTTTGTGGCAAAGAGATTAAACCTCCTCAAGTTTGTGTAATACAAATCTTTTTTAAATCAGATATTTAATAATTAAATATTAAAAACTGTTAAAATTTAAGTCGAGATTTGCTGTTAACATATTAAATAGGATATTTCCATCCAACACTCGCATATTCTAGTTGATTTGGACCACTGGTTGTAATACTTTGTATTAGCCTCATTCACAAGAAGCTTCAGAACTAAGAACTGCAAGCCCGCTTCATTGTTGGCACTGAGGGTGGTCTCTGCCACGATTCTTTGCGTCCTTAGTGGTCATTTAACGTCCCCAAATACTCGGGGCCGCCACTTTAAATTACGCCGTGGTCGTCCGAACCACGTGAAGTTCTAACCATTTGTAGATATTATTAGAAAGGCAGCACCTTCGCGGTTATTTTAAGATCCTAAGTGTTGGTCCGGCCCAAACTCTAACCACTGACCTCCAGCACAAAAGACCGATGCTCAACCAACTAAGCCAAACGGGTGGAGCTTGTCAGTTACACATAGCCTGGCGCAGTGGGGATTGGGGAGAGGAAGGGAGGGAAGGGGAGGGGAGAGGAGGAGAGGGGAGGAGAGGAGAAGGAGCGGCAATCCTCCCCAATCCCCGATGCGCCAGCTACGCAGGCCAGTTATACAAAGCGTTGAAGGTGACTCTTAATTGTGCGTGGATTTCGGATTTTTTTTTAACTCGCTCGTGTCGCATCAGAAACGCTCTCATCCATCCCGAAATATAAACGGTGTAGTTTTAGGTGCACAAAAATTTCGCCGCGCAATTTGTACTCGAACAATTTTCTTGAAACTTACTAGACAACATTATGACAATCTATTTATCCAATATCTCAAGTTTCGTGGAAATCGTACGATTTTTACGCGAACAAGAACACAATATGTAAAAATACCACTGTTACGAAATCGGCCCTTTACGGCAAACGCGACTCAAAAATTAAATTCCTAATACACCTTTTAAAGCCTAAATGATTGAGCTACTACACTGCTTTTATTTCGGAATGATCAGAGCGTTTCTGACGCGGCATGAGCGAGTTTAAAAAAATCCGAAATCCGCGCGCAATTATGTTGGAGTCACCTTAAAAGAAAAATCTCTCTTTCTCTTTTCCTTTTATGTAATATTTTCTTTAGACGTAAGATAGGGATTCGACACGAGAAGCAAAAGCCCACTTTCTACATCGGTTGATTGATACAGCACAAAATTGATACGAGCAAAAAATGGGCTTGATGAAATAAGAAAATGATTATGATAGAGCAGTTTTAGTATAAGTGAGAAACGTTCGGTACCGTGACTCTTAAATGGCTTCCACTCTGAACCAATCAGAAAGCGAAAAAATATACACCATCCAATCACAATGCTTGAATACGGAAGCCAATAACAAGTTACTCATACGAAAACTGTTCTAACTTCTTTGATTCTCGGAGCCTCGACTCGGATTTTTGTGATAGATAACTCAACCGCTATCGGAAAATCAGCTATTGCTACAGCTTTGCAAGCATCGTGCTTTGTTTCAAAATAGACGAAATCCTTCTAGATCAATAAATCTTTGAAATTTAATATCACATTTGAACACAACTGAAACAAAAGACGTCTTGAATCAAGCGATCAAAAGAGTACCGTGAACCATAAAAAATACGAAGTTTGGTTGCTGCATCAAAGTGCCACTAGACACGTACAGGACACAGACTCATACGAACTCTCCTGTCATTACTTTTCATAATGTAAGACGAAAAACTAATGGAAATGATGATAACCTTTGGTTTGGATGGCGTATGAGTCATGCGCATAGTCAAACAGTCATAATCTTAATTAAAATCTCTTTAAGGAAATCAAGTTCTTAATTTCTAAAATTTCCTATTTGCTGCAAATCGAGTTTTAAAGTACTTTCATGCGTCGTGGAAAGAAAATGGACTGATTTGAAATTGAGAGAGAGCCTAGAAAACCGGGAAAATCTGACACTCGAAACTCTTGGGTTAATTATAACTTGAGAACGACGACAGCGTGTCTATAGTAGCTTTTCCTAAAGGTGAGGGGAGATAAGAGACCTTTGCTATAATAGGCCAGGGTACCGCGTATTGGACTCAACCATCCATGGTACACTTGTGCTGAAGAAATGAGCGCTGTATGACTACACCATTTATTTTTCCGACCCACTAAAACCAAAAGGAGTGACAAGTTACTATTCAGTCCTTTACATTTTTTTACCAGTATCAAGACATTGACTACCCGTAACATAGGGTGCCCTTGTCCAGGGATAGTACCAATGTGACACTGGGCCTGAAGAATGAGCACTGTACGACTACACTATCCTGACCCACTAGATCCCACTAGAACCAAAAGAAATGACAAGTTACTATTCTTTTACAATATTTTACCAGTATCAAGACATTGACTACCGTGACATAGGGTGCCCTGTCCAGGGATAGCACCAATGTGACACTGGTCCTGAAGAAATGAGTGCTGTTTGACTAGGCCCTATCCTTATCGACTGGATTAACCAAAAGGAATGACAAGTTACAATTGGAATGGAATGGAATGGGTGCTTACATAGCGCATTACACCTAACGTCTCAATGCGTTTCACAATTCTAGATCGTCAGTGGAGGACTTTACGGGCTGCATAGTATGGCAGCTTACAATCATGAGAAGTTAATTAGTATGTTATGCCTCCAATTGGAATAGACTGTTGAACCGGGAGACAATCCCCTACTCTTCTACGAACAATTC
>JANTNT010238481.1:0-25588 GCA_024752375.1 Entacmaea quadricolor
TATACAAGACTAGAGTAAGGCTCTCAACCGATTCAAGGGGCTTCATTACATGAACTCAGCGTGACATATTTAGGCAATTAAACTAGCATGGGATTTCTTCCTTCCTTCCTTCTTCCCTTTCTTTTTCTTTTCTTTTTTCCTGTCTTTCTTCTTTTCACTTCGTGAACTCAGTCAGTGTGAGATAGTTAATAAACAGAGAGGAAAAAATTGAAATTTGTTTTTCAGTATGCAGGTTTATTTTGTCCCAAGTTTGATAAAAGGCAACGTAATTGTTAGCTGTTGGAATCTTCGAGAATCATAACAGTTATTGACCAATAAGCTTTCAGATGACCCACGTGTTAAAAGTGTTGCACGTGATAATGCCCATAAACTGGTACCTGTTGAACAAGAACAACCTCCTGCAAGCTGTTATCCAATCAGAAACTACGCATTCTAAAATCACTACAAGGCTTATATCAGTTTCTCCACAGCGCTGGAACTAAAAGGCTTCTATCACTCGTTGGTTCAATGTGTGAAATATTTTTGCGTTTGTAAAAATGAGATCATAGAACACAATCCGAGTTTGTTTTTGAGTAGGTTCTCGCGGCGGACCAATCATAATATATGATGTGATCCCCTTTAAAATTATCACATTGTTGAAGTTTCATGACTTGTGACGACCGCTGTCATATTGTATGGATTGTCACAGACAGACAAATCAACCTAGACTGACAGTTAACGAAACGGAAACAGCACTGCCATGGAGGCAGAAGGGGTTCCTCCAGTTCTGAGCCTTCCTCAGGTGGGTCCTGCTATATAAATGTGAAATACCTCAAGGCAAAATAGCATAAATCTAATTCAACATCAACTAAAGAGTAAGCGATCGTTGTTTTTGCTGTTAGCACTCGTGAATAGAATACCTGGATTTAGAAATTAGGTCATCTATGTTAGAAAAAAAGCGTTCGATAATAACTTTTTAAGCGTTTACAAACTGCTTTTGATTCTTAGGTAAATGAATCTACAATCGATCGTTTGTGTACCGGGCTGTTCACCCTTGTTAATTTCACGCTCGATTTCACAATACAAAATTGACCTTCATAATGAAGTTTACCACTGAGACCAAACAAGCCCGGTACCCGTAAACATATAACATTGAGCCTCACACGGCACGCAAACTTGCGTTGAGGTGACAGATAAATTAAAAGTTAATTGAAGTTTCCGACAACGCGGTGTCCAAAGAACCAAACGTTTTAATTGGTTAATAAGTATTGGAAGGGTTAGAATCTTTGGAAGCTAGTATAGGATACCATGTTTTTTGGTCTTATATCACAAAACAGATTGCCTAACTGCTTTACTATGCGTGTTTTTTGCCCACCAGTTAGTTTAGTCGAGATTTCTTACAACTAGCAATTTTTAAAGAAATGTTCCCGATATCACTCGGTGTTCTGTAGACCACTTTTTAAATGGAGGGAAATGGACAGTTTTCTAAGATTGCCCACTTAACTTATCCAAATTTGACGAGCCAAAAAGGGGTTTTGAATATGAGAAAATACAAGTAATTCGTGATAAGTCTCAGTTGAAAGAATACAAATAGTTTTTATTGAATGTTGTGCCATAATCTTTTCAATTTTTCCTTTTTCGATTTTTTGACCCGCCAAGTTTGGATGCACACGTGAATCGAGGAAAAGATCTCATCGATGTGCGCAATGGATTCCAATTTTTTCAAGTGTCTCGTCCAATCATAGATAAGATATATTACGATAGTGTAAAAACACAGCAGAACTGGCCTTAATTTTTTCAGATTCTCATTCTTTCCATATGGAATCTACTTTATAATCTTCTGCAGAATAAACTATTACGGTCCATAAATAGTCTTTATGGCTTCGTTTTCTATGCTGATTTCTTTGGTTGCAACCAAAGGACCAAAAATCTCTTGAGATTCAAACAACAAAGAAACAACCGCCATGTTGGATGATAGAACAAGTGAAACTAATTAGGAAAGCTTTGTTGTCGATAACCAACATGGCGGCCGTGACATAACGGCACTCCGAGAATAGCTGTTAGGACGACTATCAGTGGTACGTCGAAGGAGTCAACTTTGCATTATTCTGACCCGTTAACTTCGCTTAAATGATCTTTCAGGAATTTTTGACTGCAGGCTCAGCTGTACTAACAACAATTCCCTACCAACTTAACCTATGAATTGACCTTCGACCCTTGTTGACCGAGAATCAATCAACAATAAACAAACATACATGACGATGGAATGCATTGGTCAAGAGTTAATAAACAAACATTTTCATGTATGTAAATCACGGACACACGGTCTTTTGTCTTTCAGAACCCGGAGATGAACATCACCTCTTTTGCAGCAGTTGGGCCATCATCGTCCGTATGCCTTGACGCTACGAGCGACGAATATGTCATCGATATCAAAAACGAACAACCGTATTTTACGATCGATGAGAATGCCGCTGACATGGAATATATTTACAAGACATCGTTGGAGGGATCAAATCCGATACAAACAGAAACGGTTCGTTGAAATTCCCTCTGTTCTATTCACTGATTTAAAGCATGGTTCACAAGACAAATGAATAAACTTTTATGGACACACGCTTTGATTTTGGCACGGGAACCAGTTTCAGTTGCTCTAGAGACCTTGTAAATGTGCAACTAGTCTGCCTTTATTTCCAAGTGTCTGTTTTCCAATTCGAGATGTATCTGTGTGTCCCAAAATATTTGCTGTATTCGGTGGCTGTTACCGCTTTCCTTCCCTCCAAAAAATGTATCCAATATCTGTTTCCTTTCTCTTTTTGCTGTTCTGTCCCCTCGCACGACCAAGACCATTTTAGACAATAAGTTGTTTTGGATGTCTGCAGGTTAATCAAGAGGAAGTTGAAAGAAGGTTTCTAAGACGTGAAAGAAATAAGGTGGCAGCGTCAAAATGTAGACAGAAACGTAAAGAGCATGTGCGTAACTTGGTACAGGTAAAAAAACTTTCATTTATTAATGTTATATAACTTAAAAATATATTTCAATCTTCAACTTTTTTTGGGAAATAATTTCGAATCCGGAAAATTACCTCAACAGAGATTTTCCTAATTTTTTCAATATATTTTTGGCGTATCTTAAAGCTTAAGAATTTGTAATTGTAGGTATATAGCAAAGCTTCTTACATATTTTTTTATATGTCACAAGTTACGTTTCCATACTAAGAGTCCAGACCACCAAACAATGGTTCCAAGACGAGGCGGGACTTGATGCTTTCATACATTTACTGTATTTATCAAGTTCCGCCTCGTCTTGGAACCATTGTTTTGTAGTCGCTCAAGCGAATTCCGGAAACGTGCATTAGTACGTGTATAGTTATATCAAACAATGAACTCCTGTCGCGACTTCTCTGATTATAGTCTATTAACTATGCTCTGACCCATGACTGTTTCACTTTTTTCAGGCGTCAGACCAACTCGAAGCCCAAAATAACTCGCTCCAAAGTCAAATATCCAAACTACACGACGAGATTAAACAGCTTGAATTTATGCTGGACTCTCACAGCTGTTCGAGGCACATGACTAGTAACCATGGTATCCAAGGTAACCATGGAAACTGCAGTGAAAAAGTAGATGTCCCGGATGCTTCGTAAACAACCTAGGATTGTGCAACACTGATCACGTTGGTTGGGAATCTTAACAAAGCCAACTTATAAATATCACACAAGCTGATTTCGCGTACAATGGAAAAAAGTGTTTTCGCTTTTAATACTAGCAAATTTTTCAAGACCTTTTGCTAAGAAGTTCATCATGACAAAACAAGAAATACTGAAATGCCGAAAACCTTTACTGAGAGTGATTGAAAAAGATGATTTGAAATAACTGGCGTTGGCATGGAGACAGAGTATGCCTTGCAGTGCAAAGCTTTTAACAGTTAATTTAAAATTATATAGTAACAAGGAAATAATTGTAAAACTGATGATGAACGAAGACATCTTGGCTGATATCAGTTAAATCTTCTTTAACTAAAATATAATGCGAACTTCATAGCAATTAATGAAATGCCGGACATAAATAAGTAAGTTTAAGTGATTTTTAAAATCAGATTTCTTAGATACTTAAATATAATTTTACCCTACGCTCTAATTTTGAAAAATAGAGAATTTTAAACATGCCTTCTTGAAATGTTACCAGGCCTTTTTCTGCTTGAAAAAGACTGGGTCGCAACTTTGCCGAATCTCTTTCATATTACCTTTTTTTTTTTTCTTTTTTTTTTTTTTTTTTTTTTTTTCTTTAAAAAACCTGATTCTTCAATTTATTAGTTTTGATTAATATTTTTCACTTGTAATATCCTTAGAAAGTTTAAAAAGAACATGACTGGTAGGAATGGTAGGAAAGACTCGCGTGTGGCGATCACAGTCCAACATGGCATTAAACAACTTGAGTACTGATGTAAATCCTTTTCGATTCATTTCATGGTTATTTGATTGTTATATTATTCAAAATTAACTTTTTACAACATTAAAAATCAAAAACAAATTCAAAGCCTAAGAGTCACTTTCTTTCTTAATCTATTCTCGTCACAGCCGCCATGTTAGTTACCGATAACAAAGCATTCGTAACTAGTTTCACTTGTTCTATCATCCAACATGGCGGTTGTACCTTTGTTATCTATTTCTCAAGAGCAATTTGTCATGTATAGTTGCACCCCAAGAATAAGAAAGGCCAACCTCACTCGACGATTGTATTTAAATGAGTAGAGAGATTGCAGCTGATACTCTTGAAACAAGATCTAACACTTGATGTGTAAACCAAGTCGAAAGAAAACAAAAGAAAAGGTTGGATGAAGCTAAGGGTCTACTATTGTCTATTAGACTAATATCTGTTGCATGGGTTTATTGAAATTACTTTAATTACATCAAGGACTACGTTGTAATGAAAAGGCTTAGAAACATTATAAATATGACCTCTGTTTAACACAGATCCAAATATTTTCGTTTCTAGTCCAATTGTACAGGGATGAACCAGGTAGGAGGAAAGCGTTCAGGACAAATTAGTGATATTACTATTCACAATGGATGTATTAAAATGAAACGTCAGAAACGAACAGCTAGTAAACTTAAATATTACTTCAACCCTGTATCCTTGCCGACAAAGAGCTTGAAACTAGCCCAAACTTATACTTAATAAGACCAATCTTTCGTAACAGTCATTTAATAACCTTAGACTTTATGACAAATGTTCCAAGAGTTTCAAATGTTGTTAAATTAAAGTACTGCACTAAAGACTAAGAGGTTGGAATACTCGAGAAGATTGGCAGGTACCTGTCAAATCAATTGGCAAAGATACTATTCCTGTAACTTTTGTATTGTCAACGTATGCCATAAATATACATTCTTACCTACCTTATTTGTATTTACAATCAACAGTTAACATGAACATAATAAATATGGAATTGCTTACCGTTTTCAAATACTGTATTTAAATAGTTCTACTGAAAAATAGAACTGAATAAAAGCAATAAATTTGTCACTTGGAACAAATTAATGTTCTGGCTTCTATTCTATCAAGTTTAATTAACACTGAATACTTTTCTAACGTTATAAGTGTAGCGTTGTACTTTTGATGTTTTGGTTTGAAAAAGGAGCTACTAAGAACTTGAATAAGAATTCTTAAAAAAAAAAGTTCATGATTTCGGGCAACTTTTTCACTTTCAAGTAAATTTTTTTTATCTTGAGCAACTTTTGTTCTTTTTTTAATTGTCCACGAATTCAAACCGCTTATCTGGCAAAATTTGTTTTCTTAATGCTTGTTGTTCAACAACTTTTTGTAGGAGCAACGTGTGCCGACAGCCCTATACACAACCAATGTCTTGTCAGTATTCGAATGGATATTAGATTTTACCAATCCCTATTAGACTAATAAACGTATCAAATTCCACTTTGGATAGCCAAAATAATCAATGCTTAATCTCGATTTTCGGCGATTCCTTAGGGAATGAAATAACAAAGGCATGGCAGCCATGTCGGTGTATATAACAATGAGAAATCTGTTGTTAACTGTGCACCAACATGGCGGCTGTGACGTCACGGCAAAACCAAGAATAAGAACGGGAATGTTCGTTAGAAAAGAAGATATTTTGAAATTAATGTAATACCCTTTACTTTAATGTTAAATTTCAGATATATTTCAGATATTATATACGTTATGTCAACTAATTCTTTTATAGTTTAGTTTATCTCATCAGTGTAATTGTTACATTTTTATTCAATTAAATACTAACTGGTAAATAATTGTTGTTTTAAATAACATTTTTAGTTACATGTCAAACCAATTGTCAAAGTCACTGAAGACTTATTAAGTCAATAAATGCAAATTTGTAATCTCATTTGTTAGGTTACTAAACTCATATATTTTGTATTTTAGTAACGAGGTTGATTATTTTTGTGTTTAAAATTTCAATAAAATCATATACTGATCATTTTACTGAAGCAAAACAAATCTAAAAAGAGAACCTTTAATAATGTTTGCAATTTTGATTAGATTTTTCATGTTTTTAATCCTGAGTTAGTCTCAATTTTTAAGTTCAGTGAAACCTGAACAACAATGGTTCCCAAGCATGACGAGGTGGCACGAGTTGGACACTTTACTGTATTCTATCATATCTAACTTAACCTGAATCTTAGAATCATTTATTGTGTCACTAATAAAGCGAATTCTGGAAAGGTTTACTCGGGAAACTTGTGAATACTCAAAAAGAATTTTTTAAAATTTAATTTATAATTTTGACGAAATCCTGGATTTTTTTCTTCATCTTCATTCACCTGAATTAAGTTTCATTTTTCATATCAGTATTTGATCTGTTGTGATAAACTAGAGCCTCATTCCTCTCGAGCCATTTATGTTATTCTTTATCCGACAAAAAAAAAAACAATTTGTCCCTTTTTTTTTTTTTTTTTTTTTTTTTAATTAATATGAAAATAAAACATTCCTGAATAACAACATTGACTAAAACAACACTTCAAAAACCACCCGAAAAAGATTAAAAAACAGTTGTTTTTTCATCTTAAGTAAACATTTTCTTTGTTAAGAAGCCGAAGATGGATTTTAGTCGTTAGTGGGAGTCTCTGATTGGTTAATTTTGGACTTGATTGACATGGTCGCGTCAAAAGGCCAAAGTGGAGCAATGATCATCAATTTCTAATGGCATCATTGCTTAATTAGGTGTGAATCTTGCACGAGCGCCCAACTTGGGTATGGCGTAACTCTCGTATATATGAAGACTAAATCACATCTTTAAATTCATTTTATAGGACAACCATCGACAACCAATATGAGAGCTTAATGTCGAAGAAATTACTGGAAGAACATTATGGAGTATGGCTTCGTTCCTCAGGTAAATTGCTGCAGTGTTAATGTAAGCAATAATCGTGCCTGTAATAATAATAGTACGAATAACTTTGGAAACGTTCCGGTCTAGCTGGTAGAGGAGTTATAATATATAACTTAGCAATAGAAAATCTTTATGTTACGGGATAAAATCTTTCTATATTAGATTAATGCATATATTCAAAGGAAATATACGTTGTTAAAAAAAATACATTTACAGAAAGATATCTTTTAGTAATTATTGAAGCAATCACAATCACAATCATTAAACCAAGAGACTGTGATCTCTCGTAACACTTTGAATTTTTACTGCAAGTAGCCAGGCATGGGAAATGTGATTTGCATCACCATTGAAAACATCCTCAAACAAAAAAACTAGAAGTCATTTTATTTTCTATTTTTTTCTTAAAGCGAAATACACTATACTGTAATTGTCTTGCCTACCCTTTCGAGCTACTCAGAAGTTTATGTGCAAAAAGCTTGATAGGCAAGTGGAT
Organism: Entacmaea quadricolor; assembly: GCA_024752375.1. Classification (NCBI taxonomy): domain Eukaryota; kingdom Metazoa; phylum Cnidaria; class Anthozoa; order Actiniaria; family Actiniidae; genus Entacmaea; species Entacmaea quadricolor. The sequence goes on from JANTNT010238481.1 coordinate 7,859, forward strand.
TATTGAATTTATAAAGAGAATTAAAAGCAAATCACACTGTTGCAGATGCAAAACTTGTGATAAATTACTTAAGGTTTTGCAAATTTGAACCAGTTAAGCATATATGGAAGAAATCTAGGAAAAACCAAACAATTTATTGATGTTTTCAGATGGTTGAACATGCAGGTACTATCCCACCTGTTCATGAGTGACTTTGACAGAATAACAATTGCATGTTATTTGTTTTTAACATTAAAATGTCAAAGTTAGCCTTTCTTGATAAGCTTTTATTCAACTATTTTTTAATAATTATGCCTAGTTATCATATAAAAGGTAAGTCATTGTGTACTGCATAACATTGAATGCAATACTAGTAATCAAATTTTGAATCAAAAGAATTATGTTTTCATGCTATTGTATTCAATGTTCAACATGTCACAATATACTTCAAAAAGGATGTTAAACTGATCTCTAATTCCCAGGTAGACAAACAATAAAGTTTTGCTGGAAAAAATATCATAAAATGATCACGTAGAACAAGAAAAACGGAGCAACAAGTTCTATGGAAATAACGTAACATATATAATATACGTATCAGAAAATTTTTGGAAGTATTTCACACTTTCATATCAACCCAACCTTACGATCAATTGTGCAATGACTCACAGCTTGTGGGGATTTTCAGTTATTTTTATAAAGAATTTTCAACCAATGTGTTTGGGATTTTCCAGTATTTTTTATGAGGACATTTCGACTAATGTTTGGGGATGCCTGTCCAGTCATTTTCATAAAGACTTTTTGACTAGTGTTCATAGATTTCAAGACATTTTTATTAGAACTTCTCAATTTTAGTGTGATTAATTCTGTCTTTTTTATAAGGACTTTTCATAGCATGTTTGAGGATTCATAGTCTTTGATAAGGACTTTTAATCCAATGAGAAACAACTTTGTTTCATAAAGGTCTATCAGTTACTTAATACATTTATAATACCTTTAGGCAGGCAGCGCGATCTACATGGACCCTTCTGTGATCAGAAGCGCGGCAAATCCTGGCGCCGATAGTCTACATCTAGATACCAACTTTGAGATTGCCGATTTGCCGGTCAAATTGGAACTGCGGTATGCCATCGAGTCAAAGCGTGCTGCTAATGGATTAGAGTGTCCGAAAACTGAATACAAAACTGTCAACAAAAAAGAGCATGTGAGTAGAAGCAAATGTATAAATCAGGATTTCTTGTTAGTGTTATACATAATGATATTGATCCAAGATGCAAACACAGCTTGAATAAAAGTGACATCCACGCTGGATTAATGTTTACTATATGTAGTTTGCAATAATTCCTAAAGAAATAAAAGTGATGGCCATAGCATGTTGGATGATGTTCACTATAGGTGGTTTGCGTTCATTCCCGTTAGGGAATAGCGTGGTGGCCATGTTGAATGAATAGTCACTATAGGTGATTTGCAATCATTCCCTTAGGAAATAAAAGTGGTGGCCATAGCATGTTGGATGATGTTCACTGGTTTGCAGTCATTCCTAAGGGAATAAAAGAAGGTGGTCATGTTGGATGATGTTCACTATAGGTGGTTTGCAATCATTCCGGGAATAAAAGAGGTGGTCATGTTGGATGATGTTCGTTATTGGCGGTTTGCGATCATTCCTTAGGGAATAGAGTGTTGGACATGTTGAATGATGTTCAATATTGGTGGTTTGCAATCATTCCTAAGGAAATGATGTTCACTATAAGTGGTTTGCGATCATTCCTAAGGGAATAAAAGTGGTGGCCTTTTTGGATGATGTTCACTACAGGTGGTTTGCAATTATTCCTTAGGGAATAAAAGTGGTGGTCATGTTAGGTTACAAAATAGATGGAAGATTCTGTATTGCTAGGTCAATTATTTTCATTATTGACTATTGTCTTGTGATCTGTATTAATAGCTTACACCAGAAGAGCTATCCAGAAGACGAATTCGTCGAATGAGAAACAAAGTTGCAGCCTCAAAATGTAGAATGAAACGAAAGGAACACGTGCAAGAACTAATGTTGGTAAGGGACTCTTGGTTTTATATTTATATATTGCTGACGTCTATGTGGTATTGACCTCTGCATAGCATCGACCTATTAGTATTATTGACTTCGTATAGGTAATCACATACATGAAAAAATTTAACTAAATTAGAAAGCAAGAAAAACAGGTATGACCGTCATAGTCAGGTAACGAAGAACTCGTTTATTTTGCATTGTTTTGGAAAATTAGTTTACAAAATAAAAATGCCTTCAAATAATTTTTAGAAACAAATAGCAATGAGTACAAAGGTTGTTTAATACTTTTTAAGAAAGTTAAAACAGCTGAGAAACCTTTTCTTTCAAAATTTCACAATTTTGAAGCGCTTGACATTTTTGTGAAAACAAGGACCGAGAAGAAATTCTGCTAAATTTTACTGTTATCCGCTCAATAAAAGTAAATATCCTTTTTAATTATTTTTCTGGCCACTAAAAGCAAAGCTGAATACAGCTACTATAAATGTACAAAGGTTTGATTTACCTTTTGATGGGCTAAAGCAACAGAAAGTTCTTTTTATCATCGTTTTTGCAAAGCTCTCGGGTATAAACTTTCGTGTCAAGTGTAAATGACCTAAAATGCTTCAGCTTGTATTTTCCTGTCTTGCTAACTCCCGAATAACAAGTGTCGAGTCTTTTCCTGGCAATCTTTTACCTTTCCTTATCGTTTTAAACCGATATTTGGTGAATTTGGAAGCTTTTTAATCCAATTTTGACACCCGCCATTTTGAATTTCAGGAGAGGAAGATGGTCTGTTGCTATGCATGGAAACTACTGTTGCCTAAATCAGTTCTTGATTGGCCTAAATCGCCTCCTATTGTATTTCAATCAATCAAAATCAAGAATTTCAAATGTAATTTGCACTGAATTACACAATTTTGCAATTAATTACAGATTTTTTGCACTGGTGTTATACTTTAACTGCACTGGTCTTGGCCAATCAGAATTGAGAAATTTTTTCATGTATGTGATTATATATATAATACTATATATAATACTATATATAATACTATATATAATTAGTATTGACTTTTATCTATTTTACTGAAGTATTCATAGGTGGATTTAGGTATTTTTTTGATTAGTGCCAACTAGGTTCAGAACCAATATTTAAGAAGATACAAAACCCTATAGTATAAAATTATGTATAGCTTACATAATATATAATTATGTATAGCTTATATAACACTTACCTGCAAGTGTGTGGACAACAAAAGAATGTTTTTTAATTTAAACAGCAGTACTGACAATTAATCTTTTACATAACAAAAGTTTCACTAGTTCCATGGCACAAGTGGAACTAGTCTGTATCCACCCCTGGTATTTGATCGCTCTTTTACATTGAGCTATATGTCGGTATTATTAACTCATGTTTTATTGACCTCCTAGTGGTGTCCTTTCACAATAATGATCTACTGAGCTATCACAATAACGATCTACTAGTTATAATTACATAGTATTTGTGTACAATAGGCTTCAGAACAACTCGAGTCAGCGAACAGCCAGCTAGAATCTGATATCGCTTGTCTTCATGCCGAGATTGAACAACTTTCTAAAATGCTTGATGGGCACAAATGTATTGCACAAGGCGATCTTGGATCAGACCGCGCCGGACCAGAATGACAACGTGACCAAAGGCCAGTTATAACGTCTTATTAATTGTACTAGTTTTTATCTTCACTGATACCTTGCTTTACTCGGTGGTAAAACAATATCAAGAGAATTTGAAATGGAAAAAAAAAAAAAAAAGACTTTAACTTTAGTAGTTTGCAAGAGGATGCCATTTAGAAACTAACAATGCCTTATATGGATGTTTCTCGAACAACTACCATATTTGGAATCCCGATATCACCATATTTAGCAACAACGAAGAAACCTGAAGCAGAATTTGCATAAACCATCTTTTTCTTCTTGTAGATATAATTTTCTTAAATAGACATTTCTTTGCGAAATCTAATTAACTTTATTTCAATTTTTATTATTTATATTTTTTTCATTTTAACCAATCTTTTTTAAATATTTTACTAAATATGATTTCGGTATAATTGTTTAAATATTCTTTTATTAATTTTTTATCACAATGAGTTTTTTAAAAGCGAATATCGTTTTGATGGGTGCAAACAATAAACCTTTCCAGAATTCACTTGAGTGACTGACGAAACAATGGTTCCAAGACGAGGCGAAGATTGATGTCTTCATACATTTACTGTATTTATCAAGTCTTGCCTCGTGTTGGAACCATTGTTTCGTGGTCACTCAAGCAAATCCGAGAAAGGTTTATTGCTCCAAGTAGCTATAGAGGGTGGTAAAATGTACAGAAACATCACGCTCTGCCTCAACGTTGGACCATCAAAAGCTGTTTTTCACCAACATAAGGAAGAATGAAACAGAGACAAGAAGGCATTTGTATACTTTCTATCTTAGTGAAAAAACAGCCTTACAACTCACATTTATTGCAAAAACGTCGAGCAATATATGCAGCTAATAGATATAGGTCATTATAAGAATAACTGGAATTATTTGAAGGAAGCAGCGGGTCAAACTTTAGCTCGGATTTTGTTTTGCGTCCGCAATACTCTCCACCACACGAAACCCCGACGGCTTGGAATCTTAGTCTTGGTCAAACTCATTCGCCGCGTTAGTGCTTCTTTTAGCGTTATTGCTTCTTATCGACGTTTTTAAAATAAATGTGCAGTGGTACGTGACAAAATCTTGCTGGATGAGATGCGTTTAATTTTTTTAACATTTATAATCTTTGATATATTTGGTAATTTAAGTATTTTTGCTAGTTTTTGCTATTTTTGCTATATTTAATTTTGCTATAACTTTTCTGTGTGTGTGTGTGTGTGTGTGTGTGTGTGAGTGAATGTGAGTGTGTGTGTGTGTGTTGTCTGGGGCGGGCTGCTAATGTGGGCTGCTTTCTAGTAAAATTGAGAATTATAATATAGATAAGAGTGCTGGTTTTAAACATATAGAGCAACGCCGTTTTTACATGCAAGTAACCCTAGTTGAAGTAACCCTAGTTCTGTACTAGTCTTTTTTCTCCTGTCCTCTGGGGATCCCGGAGGACGCTAAAGACAAAAGATTTAAGTCTCGTTTTCACTACGACGTATGCACCAGTATAAGCGCAAGCACAAGCATAAGTATCAAACAACTTGTGCTTTGCGCTTACGTCGTAGTGAAAACCAGGCTCTATGGTTAGAGTTAGAGCACTAGAGTAACCTACCTTCATGTAAACAGTTCCTAAGTTGATAATTTTTCAAAACAATAGAATATTATAGATGCTACAGTTTGCTTTATTGTTTTTCAAGAACAGATTCGTATAACAATGGATGACGTCATAGTACTGAATCCTCTACACAAAAGCCTAGCATTTTAACATCTACCTTTTAAAATTCTGTTTACATTTTTTAAAGACGAAAGCAATATTTTCAAACAACTTTTTAATCCTCACTTTTTTATTTAAGATTGTTTTGCATAAAAAATTTATTCGATTTCAATTTCTCTTGAGATGTTTTATAGTATGAAATGTTTCAAAGAACTAAACACGAATAAGACTATTCTAACAGGCGTTTTCGCCTTCATTAGAATTATATTAATTGACAGCAAGGCTTTTTGACAGCAACTGACTGATAGAACAAGTTCATATTTGAACAAACTTACAAAGCAACCAAGCATGTTAAAGTTATGCCTTTATGGCCAGAGAATTACAAAAATGGACTTGACCAGGTCAGAATCTATGATCATAATTTGGTTTTCTCTGTGGCCGGTTTGGCGACAATTCTTCGATTATTAGGACATAAGGTAGTTAAGCTTTGACCTACGGCTTTAGGTACTACAAGACATGAATTACTAACATGCAATACGAAAAAGCTTTGAAAATTTTTGCAAAGCGATATAACAGTAATACGACAAGACAAAATATAGTTACGAATATATATGACTAACAATGACATATACAAACACATGACAACATGTAAGAACTTAATATGATTAATGTAGAAATAACCACGAGGACGAAGTCTTGAACATAAACGACAAAAATAAGAACAAATATGTAACTGATATGAATGCTAATGTTAGACTATAGATGATTATGAATTCCCTCTATTAACTGTTTGACGAACAACGATGATAAGACCAACCACAAAGCGCCTACAAACATTAACAACAGCGATACGAGCAAACTTAACGATCTGACATGTGACTGCTATGAATAATGTACGTCTAACGATACGATACCAACATTAACGACAGTGATACGAACAAACTTAACGATCTGACATGTGACTGCTACGAATAATGTACTTCTAACGATGCGATACGAACATTAACGACAGTGATACGAACAAACTTAACGATCTGACATATGACTGCTACGAATAATGTACGTCGAACGATGCGATACGAACATTAACGACCATAATGCGAACAAACTTAACGATCTTGTGTTTGACTACTACGACTAATGTACCACTAACGACGATGCGATACGAACATTAACGACCATAATACGAACAAACTTAACGATATTATATTTGACTACTACGACTAATTTACCACTAACAACGATGCGATACGAACATTAACGACTCGAAAATGAACAAATTAAACTATCTTATACGTGATTACTACTACTAATGTACAACTAACCACGATGCGATACGAACATCAACGACTATAATATAAACAAACTAAACGATCTTATATGTGATACTACGACTAATGTACGACTGACGACGCGTTACGAACATTGGCGCTGTAATATGAACAAACTAAACAAATATATGTGATTACTACCAATGTACGACTAACGATCCGTTACGAACATAACGAATATGAACAAATTTAACGATCTGATACGTGACTATTACGACTAATGTACAACTAACCACGATGATACGAACATAATGGACTATATATAATACGAACAAACTAAACGATCTGATGTGTGACTATTACGACTAATGTACAACTAACCACGATGCAGTACGAACATTTACGACTATAATACGAACAACCTTAACCATCTGGTTGATGTGTGACTACGTGGACTACTGTACAACTAACTACGATGCGCGATACAAACATTTACGACTATAATACGAACAACCTTAACCTTCTGATTGATGTGTGACTACGGACGACTAATGTACAACTAACCACGATGCGATACAAACATTAACGACTATAATACAAACAACCTTAACCATCTGATTGATGTGTGACTACGGACGACTAATGTACAACTAACTACGATGCAGTACGAACATTAACGACTATAATACGAACAAACTTAACGATCTTATATGTGATTACTATGACTAATGTACACCTAACCACGCTGCGATATGAACATTAACGACTATAATATGAACAAACAAAACGAACATGTATGTAATTGGTACGACTGATGTCGACTAACAATGCGTTACGAACATTGACGACTATAAACACAAACTATTTTAACGATCTGATGTGACTACGGACGACTAATGTACGATAACCACGATGCAGTACGAACATTTACGACTATAATACGAACAAACTAAACGATCTTATATGTGATTACTATGACTAATGTACCACTAACCACGATGCAGTACGAACATTTACGACTATAATACGAACAAACTAAACGATCTTATATGTGATTACTATGACTAATGTACAACTAACCACGATGCAGTACGAACATTTACGACTATAATACGAACAAAGTTAATAATCTGATATGTGACTAAGACAAACTGATTGCTTCACATGATGGCATAGCGAACAATAGCAACGGAAAAATAATTAATACCAAGACAGTAACAAAAGGTATGAATCGGGAAGAATTCTATTGTTCTCAGCGACATGTATATACTTACGGACACTAGACTGATTTTTGGTCGTTGGCACATTCATTCTGCATGACTGAATATGACAATTTTGATTGGTTAACCAATCTTACCAATCTTATTCTTCGTTTACACGTTACGTCATCGCGGCCATGTTGGTGGTATTTAACGAAAGATTTCTTACTGACTTCTTTTGTTCGTACCACCAACATGGCCGCTGTTTCTTTGTCTTTTGTTTCCCTTGGGAATGATTGCAAATCAATGCAGATTTTATTAGAACAAATTTTAACAGCTATCAGTCATCACGGAAGAACACAGCATGCCAATTAAAGTTTCAGGCTTGAAGAACATTTACAGTAACGATCAGCATACGAACAATAACGACAAATACAGGGACAGTAACGATAAACTATACGAACAATATCGACAAATACAGTGACAGATACAATTACTAAACGAAACAATAACAACAAATACAGAGACAGTAACGATCACTACACGAACAATAACAACATATAAAGAGACAGAAATGATCACGACAAATACAAAGACTGTACAAACGGTCACTATACGAACACTGACGACAAGTACAGAGACAGTAAAGATCACTATACGAATTATAACGACAAATACAGAGACAGTAACGATCACTATACGAACAATAACAACAAATGCAGGGACAGCAACAATCAATATACGAACAATATCGACAAATAGAGAGACAGTAACGATCACTCTACGAACACTGAATAACGACAAATACAGTGACAGTTACAATTACTAAACGAACAATAACAACATATAAAGAGACAGAAATGATCACGACAAATACAGAGACTGTACAAACGGTCAATATACGAACACTGACGACAAGTACAGAGACAGTAACGATCACTATATAAAAATTAAAAAGAGACAATAAAGATCACTATACGAACAATAACGACAAATACAGAGACAGTTACGACCCTATACAAACACTAAGGACAAATACAGAGGTACAAGTACAGTTAACAGTATCGATCACTCTACGAACAATAACGACGAATACAGAGACAGTAAAGATCACTCTACGAACAATAACGACAAATACAGGGACAGTAACGATCATTACACAAAAATTAAAGAGAGACGGTAACTATCACTTTACGAACAATAACGACAAATACAGAGACAATAACGATCACTCTACGAACAATAACCCTCACATACAGAGACAGTAACGATCACTATACGAACAATAATGACAAATACAGGGACAGTAACGATAACTATACGAACAATATCGACAAATACTGACAGTAAAGATCACTTTACTAACAATAATGACAAATAGAGGGACAGTAACGATCACTATACGAACAATAACAACAAATACAGAGACAGCAACGATCACTATACGAGCAATGACAACAAATACAGAGACAGTAACGATCACTATACGGACATTAACGACAAATACAGGAACAATGAGTTACGATCACTATAAGAACAATAACGACAAATACAGAGACAGTAATAATCACTATACGAACAATAACGAAAAATACAGGGACAGTAATAATCACTATACGAACAATAACGACAAATACAGAGACAGTAACGATCACTATACAAAAATTAAAGAGAGACATTAACTATCACTATAGGAACGCTAACGACAAATACAGAGACAGTGACGATCACTATACGAACAATAATGACAAATACAGAGGCAGTAACGATCACTAGACAAAAATTAAAGAGAGACAGTAACTATCACTATACGAACAATAACGACAAATACAGAGACAGTAACGACCACTATACGAACAATAACGACAAATGCGGACAATAACGATCACTATACGAACAATAACGAAAAATAGGGACAGTAATAATCACTATACGAACAATAACGACAAATACAGAGACAGTAACGATCACTATACAAAAATTAAAGAGAGACATTAACTATCACTATAGGAACGCTAACGACAAATACAGAGACAGTGACGATCACTATACGAACAATAATGACAAATACAGAGGCAGTAACGATCACTAGACAAAAATTAAAGAGAGACAGTAACTATCACTATACGAACAATAACGACAAATACAGGGACAGTAACGACCACTAGACAAAAATGAAAGAGAGACAGTAATTATCACTTTACGAACAATAACGACAAATACAGGGAAAGTAACGATCATTTTACGAACAATAACATATAAAGAGACAGAAATGATTACGACAAATACAAAGACTATACAAACGGTCAATATACGAACACTGACGACAAGTACAGAGACAGCAACGATCACTACACGAACAATAACGACAAATACAGAGACAGTAACGATCACTATACGAACAATAACGACAAATACAGAGAGAGTAATCCTTGGTTAAGTCCGTCTTCAAATTAAGCTTGTCCTCGTTGAACGATTATAGATAACGCTTCATGAGTTTTTCAATTCTAACGCGATCGTTGATTGGTTCTCAAACTGTCTGTGGGTTGTGATCCCAATGCGATAGTGTTTGAATTCATAGCAAACAGAGGGGAAAATATGACCTTTTTCATGCTAGACTATAAACTATACATTAATGATTTGTGATTGTTTTTTGTAGTTTGATACTCCAGCTATAGCTGTTAAATGACAAGTTTAAGTTTTGGTTGTTATATGCCATTACGCGAGGGAAAATTCAGATTTCATTAGGCCTTATTCAATCAAAGCCGATCCAGGCGCTAACCGTCGAGTCGATCTTGGCTGAAAAATATTCATAAATCTTGTCACTTGCTCAAATGCTTGAAATATAATATGTTATAGAAGGATGATCCCTTCATACACATGACAAATTTATTTGATTTAGTCCATCGATGAAGTTCATCCGATTACTTTACAACAGCAAGCACTATAACAAACACAAACCTACGTACTGGCACTACTGATAAGAGCCAATCAATGATCGCGTTAGAATTGAAAAACGAGTGAGCCAATCATGTGGCGTTATCTATAATCGTGCAAACGAGAACAAGCTTTCGTTCGTTAATTCGCAGACGGACTTAACCAGGACCTTTCTTCGGCTGCGACGCAGGCCAACTTTAGGTTTTTCTTTTTTTCCTTTTTTTTTTTTTTTTCCTTTTTTTTTTTTTTCAAAATTATTTTTATAGATCTGTTTGTGATTAGCCGAGAAAATTTAAATTCAGTCCGCAAAACTTTGTTGGCAAGAGTGTGATTTTATGTCAGTTTTTAAAAGCTTAGAGTAGAAAATGTTTGTCTTTACCGACACCTTTTTTCCTATTTCTCGTGTTCTCTGTCAAGAAATATGTGATATATTTATGTGTATATGTTTGTGTCTGTGTGTGTTTTCGCCACAGTATGTATGTATGTATGTATGTATGTATGTATGTATGTATGTATGTATGTATGTATGTATGTATATATATATACATATATCATAGTCTACTGATAGGATACTAGCATTCGTACTTATGAATTAACTTACTAATAAACCTAAATTGAGGTGAGTTTTTTGCACCATTTATTTTATACCCTTTAGTCTTGGGTGTAATGCTTGCTCATTTCATAACAAGTGCCATTCGATTACATTGAGCATTATTTCTTTGTTTAATTTATGTAGCTATTGAGGATTTATATTTCGCTTTTTATGTTTGTATTTGAAGACGCTTTAAAATCTAAAATATAAGTCTACTACTAATTTGAAGCGCACATGGCTACCACTTTGTTTGCAATCTTAAATGAGAGGGGATTGGTAATGAGGCGTGGATACTGAAGGTTGTCACCAGAGTTCTCTAATGACGTCCTCAGTTGTTATATCTATATATCTATATATATATATGTGTGTGTGTGTGTGTCCTTCCAATTTTTAATTAGTATTGAAGTGTGAAGAGTGTGGAGAGAAACTACCGTTATCATTTATATTAATGTAGTTTCTCAAGACTTACGACTAACAAGGCAATATATCATATTGCCATGTGATTTGATATGAGAAAACAGACCAAAGTTAAAGAAGTATATTGTTTAAATCAATAAGATCATAACTTCAATAAAGTTTGTTACCAGGAAAATGTAGAAGATGAGAACGGTGAGGATCATGGGAAATAACTGATTAGTAGCTAACCCCTCCCCTCCCCCACATCTACCACGATTAGGAGGGGAGGTAACTACTTAAATGATTAAAGCTTTTGATGCTGACAGCCGTTTACGAATTCAAAAAGGATAAGAAGTCTAAAATAGCAAGAATAATCGAAGGAAAGCAAGGACATTTTAAGTGGTCTACTGTTTCACATATAAATTAACTTTACCCATGACCCTTAGCAGTCTCATCTTAATATCATTGGGTACTCGCTTCAAACACTCTAAAACCCAAATTTAGGTTAGTTTGTTTGAGAGATTAATACATCTATAGTCGCGGGTTAAAATAAGCTAGATATTTATTTGCTAACAATGAGAATTACTTAAAAGCTTTGCCTTTTTCTGGAGAATCCTGAAATGGTAACCCTGTGTGTTTATGTAACACAGGAAGACCACGTTATGGCTCTTTAGGAGAAAGTTGGGCCTTTTTTAAAAAATTATATTGTTTTTCCAATTAAGACGAAATATAATAACAACCTTGGTAACAAGCAGTAGTCATAGAGTATTTATAAATCAATTTTAAGATTACATTTATTCTCATACAGTCGATATTTTCTCCTTTTACTTTAAAAACAGTATTATATGAATGTGTAAATAATGTTATTAGTAATTTTGAAAAGATTATAATTATGTTCTTCTAAGTAAAGTGTGTGTGTGTATATATATATATACATCATACATCAGAGGATTTGCAGCAATTGGTAATATTTTATTTGTAATTTGTTTGTCAAAAGTTATACAATAGATATTAATGTTTCTGGTAACTAGAAAGTACAATAAAATATTTGATGTATCCTGTACTTTTGTTTTTGAGTGACAATTTCGGAATCTTTGAATTTTGAATTTTTTAAATCACGTCACAATTATTTATCTTTCATAGAATTGTTTTGTAAAAAGAGAAGATGTTTTGGGACACTTAAGGCTGACCTTTAAAGTTGTGACAATTGAATGGCTTTCCAATGATTTCATGCGTCAATCAACCCAATCATACAGTTACGTTGACAGCAATATGCAAAACAAGGGTATATACTTCATGGTAAGATATATATAACCATATGAAGCATATACATACCAAAGTCGTCCAGGTTTCAATAGAATGCAGGTTTTGGTAGGTGTATATACTCCATGGGTTACATGTAGTCCTATACCATAAAGTATATACCAAAACGTGACACCTCATTTAACTGGCACATACAGCGGTTTTCCTATGAGTGGGAAACGCACGGTACTGACTTGAAGCACGTGTTTCGTGCGATTCATCAAATCATAAGGCGTAGATAAGGCCACCAATTTGCCGTTTCTGACTCATACGAAATCAACTTTAGCCGGTAAGTTTACCACAAAATCAATCAACGTTGACTGCATATTTGAATCTCATTATAGGCCGGTTAAAATAAAGGGCAAATGTCAGGAAATGATGTGATTGATACCAAGCAATTGCAGCATGATTAGGCTATACGCAAATACAATCGACTGAAAAATACTGAATAGAAGTTGCCCATACGTCTTGGGAGCCTATTTTCCCCTTGTATATAAGCACTGTTCTTGGAAACCTAAGCTCCTTACATGTCCCCCTACAACTGCCTTGTCCATTACAAACATAATTAATCATACATTCTGGTATTCTATATTTATCGCACTTGGCAAAAGCTGACAGCAAGCATCCTGAAACCGTCCGCTTGCTGCGTTGCCTTTTGAGGAATTCACTTGGTGTGGCTTGGTTGACAGATCCATTGGTAACTTGGTGGAATCCCACTTCGTCCAGGGTGGGCTGGGCGTAGAACTTCCTCATCATTTCTACTGTTTTACCGTCAAGAGAGGGAGCTCTAGTATTTGTAAGATTGTGAGAGTTCAAAAGACGAAGAACTCTGGCGTTGTAACTGTCTTCCCCTTGAAAACATTTTAGTTGCAGATTAGCAATAATCACATCGTCGTTATCGGCGACCTTCCTTGGAATTCTTGATGGTTCGATTCCAATAACCAGCAAAGCAAAGAGAAGATATATCTGGGAATGCAAGATGGTTTACCATAAGGGACAATTAGTAAAGTAGGAAGGGACGTAGGCGATCGATTTTGGTGGTCTCAATTATTCTTTCCTTTTACTGGAAGCGGAAAATGCGTCTGTGGGGACACGAGTTCAAGGAAATCGAGTCGGAAAATCATTTGGAGGGGGGTGGGGGAGCACGAGCCTAAGGAAATCGAGTCTGCAAGGCAGGCTATTTGAAGTTTTTTCCGAACCAAGAATTTAGTGGAGAGGCTTGTGCCCATCCCAACCCCCTCCCCCGCGCTTCCACCGTCCCTGTTAACGTTGTAACTAGCGGGCGTGATATAGTTATAAGGGATATTTGATACTGAGGTACAAGGCTTTTCTAATAACTTTTGCAACATTATTATGCGATAGTTCTGGTTTGTTAAAATGGAAAACTAAAAAGAACAAAAAGAAAATTGATAAAAATATCAATTAAATAAAACTGTATCTACTTAAATAGATTACAAACTAAACTGGAACGAAACCAATGCTAAGGAAAAGATATATCAAATTTTTTAGATGCATTTTACATAAGTGAATTGACTATCGATCGGAATGTTTTAGATATATTGCAAGAAGGGAAATGCTATAGCGGGCCTACAGTATATGAACTAATTTATTTTGTTGATTAAAAAAAAAACACTTTTACGTGGTCTCAGATATAATATTACAAATATAATTCAGGATAAAGGATCTGGATCTTTAAGATCTTTTGTTTAACCCAATTAAGGTATTGATAATTATATTATACTGACCTTCAGATTATGAACCATGCTTTAAGGTGCAACAGCAGAGGAAAATTGAATTCAATCAATACTCAACGTTATATTGGTCAAACGTTCTTACTCAGAATAAACTAGTATTGATAGATATATTTGATTTGAGACTGCAAACTGGTCCTTACTTATATAAGCCTCTTCATTCAATATATAAATAAATATTTATAAATATCTAATAGATAAACCTGTTAAATAAAATACCCCGAGTCAACAGATTGTTTCGAACAACTATTGAAAAAATTCCTTTCTTAAATTCGAATTCTTAAAATTCATAAGAAACAACTAAGGATCAAAAAATTTATTTATTTCCTAAATTAAAGACTTTCAGCGGAAATGGGATTTGATTAAGAATGTTTATCAAATAATATTTCTTTTTTCTCTAACAATTCTAGATTTAAAATTCAATGATTACTTTCATATACATATACATAATATTTAATGGTGACTTTCCCAGAACCGACAATTAATCTTTTTGTTCTGTTTGTACGTGCTTGCTCAGTTTGTCAGAAAGGATTAGAAATTTTTTCCGCTTCAAAAATAAATTGATTGAGTAAGAAAAATAAACCACCACACAAAACTTGCAGAAATTTCATAATACGATAAAATGTACGGTATAACAAATAAAATAAACAGAAAAATGTTTAAAATTTCAGCATAAAATAAAAATAACGAAAACTGGTATATTGACACGCCTGGTATGTCTAGTTAAATGAGGCGGATCAAACCCAGGATATATATCTCATACCTATAAAACAAGTATATTATCAAATGCGTATCAATTATACCAGGTTAAGATTCTAGTTCAGCTGCCATGTCAGAAAGGTTTGCCCATCACAAATACCAATGAATAAAAGTCACGTGTTTCTGACTTCGCTTGCAGTGACCACCAAACAGTAGTGTCTTATAGAGGCTTGTCGAAACATTAATTCAAGCCTCATCCTGGAAACATTGTTTCGTGGTCACTCAAATGGATTACAGAAAGATCTATTCCTTTAAAGAAAATTTTACAATAAAAACCATTTGATATTAAGAGACTTGTATAGGTCTATCAGTATCCAAGCAAGATGAAGCGAATTCTGAGTTCTATTCCACTGAAAACATTTTGAGTTAAAATAATTTTATTAAGATACCTGTATGGCAATATATGTATATATAGCTATGATGAAGCGAATTCCGAGTTCTATTCCTTTCAAAATAGAGACTTCTAAAATAGAGATAAAAATTATTTGATAATACAGTATGACTGGAATCAGTAACAGAGAGTAGCCTTGGATACGAAACTAGTTAAGCCTTTGACCCGGATTATGGAAGCAAAAACCAAAACAGGAATTACTCATAATATAATAATATGCCAATCAAATAATAGCACTTTATCTAGTAAATATAAAGTATAGCTATATTAATAGCTTGTTACGTTCCCATTAGAGAGAGAAAGAAAGAGAGAGAGAATAGTGAATAGGATACAAAAGAGGTACACAAGGAGATACAAAAGCCCAATGGAAAATAGACCCTTGCTAGTGTCCTTAACATCCATTGTTAAAGCTATGAAACTTTGGAGATTGGTGTCGAAGAAGATCAATTCACCTCAATAAAGTGTAGTTATTATTCAGATGTTTCACAAGGTTATAAAGTTAAATATGAGGGAGAGAGAGAGAGAGCGCGCGCGCGATATAGACTTTTAGAAAAGCATTTGATACAGGGGAATCCCCTCTAATTATGTTTTAACTGACGGTCATCACAACGACTGTAGGCAGCCAGGCGCGTGTTGAAACGATAGGAATGCAACTTGATATGAAGCCCGACTACATAATTATATAGGAGGAAGTCAGATGGGTAGGAAGTATGAGTGGGCCGCGATGTGCTGTCGGAATGGTATAATGGATTTCTTGCCAATAAAAATCAATTAAAGCTCCGATTTCCGTATTACATGAATAACTAATTACGTAATTACGCAGGGAAACCTGTCTCGCAGCACTGATGCTCACAAATTTCACTTTAAAATTGCATCGTGTAACAAGGCTGTGTGGTGCGTCCTACTATGGACCCTTCTCAAAACTATCGTGGACGCGAGGCTAACTGAAAAACGCAAAAGAAATCGCACATTTTCTCTATGGAATTTATGGCAGGGTCCATGGAGCAGATTTTACATGACTGTGAATTGCAGAGTGAACGCCGTGACACCCCATTTTGATTAGCTTTTGACTTTAAAGTAAAGGTTTGTTGCCGGCGTCAGCCAGTGTCAACACGTCCATGCCGTACCGTGTTACTCTGTCGTGTTAAAGCAATGCAATTGGATGAGAATATATTTAGGCACGTTCGCCTTACGATTGCCTCGCCAAATAAGCCATTTGAGTGTTCCATGTGACATTTTATCTCGTAATGCTTTGCTTTGTATGATTGGAGGAATCCGTACCGCGATTCGCTTACTCTCCAATCTGTTTCCCATTTATTCACTTATACACAACAAGTATAAATAAACCAAACAAAAAACTAAAAAAGAAATACAACCAAAGTTTCGTTCTGTATTAGTAAAAGTTTGTTATTGTATATTTTAGATGGAACCAAGTAGATTGTGTTACGAAAAAGAAGAAAATATTTATATAATAAATACGCATTGTGATTGCATTTTCGCCACTGCACCGTACCACTCGTTTCCTAGTTATGTAATAATTATAAATAAATACACACTAGATTACTACAGACATATTACAGTATTGATGTTATTTCCTCCTGGCGTAGGATGTGGACCACTATTTGCTTACATTGTAAGAAATGAAACTTGTAGTTCCTTTCTCCATCTGGATCGACTCACCTTCATAAAAAATACGCAGTCTAAGACTGCATGTGCCTAGTGGAATTGTTGATGATTAATTGCATAGCTGGCAACACAAGCTA
>JANTNT010238482.1:0-14401 GCA_024752375.1 Entacmaea quadricolor
TGTGTGGGTCGCGGCCGGGGTGGGTGTGGGGGGGGGGGTGCGGGTGTGCCTGGGGGCGGAGCTCATCTTACTAAAAACCTTTAGAGCTCAACAAATTCTTCCCTGATCCCAGAGGTTTTCTCTTCTCTTCTCGTACTTGTAATGAGCGTCGAGTTTGGCGCTCATTTCACGTACGAGAAGAGAAGAGAAAACCTCTGGGACCAGGGTAAACAAATTCAAGCAGAGAAGAAAAAGGGCGATACGTATACCGAAGATATTTATTTTCCGTTTATACAATAAAAAAAATAACTGAAATTGTTTGAATTTTTCCATGATCAATTTAGCTTATATTATCAACAAATAATATTAATTGTGAAAAAAATCACAGTACTGAATATTTTTAAAAACTTATTTATTATTTTCGGAGCCGAAAAGTGCCCCCCCTGCTCTGCCGCCTCTGTTATGGCACAGTTTATCATAAAATTGGCGGGAAAATACATTAATAGTTTTAATGCACGATTGAATTTTAAGTGATGGTCAATAATGGAAATCATTTTAAAGCATTTCTATAAAATATTAGAAAAGAACCAGACTAAGATAGAATCAATTGAGGTCAATTCTATGGTATCAAGTATGCAGTTTGAGGTTCATGAACCTCAATTGCGATTTCTCGATTGTTTTATGTCATAGCTGTACTCCTTCCATCCGTGACATAAAAAGTTCCTTCACCTTATTTACAAGTCTAATTACTGAGGTAAATTATTGATGTCATCTGTTGGTCGACAACCTTAAGCCACGGAATTTCGAGTGTTCTTTTGTTTCTTGAAGTAAATCCTGACGCTTTATTCCAGGATCTTTTAAATTTCTCACTAATTTTGGCGTCAAAAACAAAGCACTGTTCAAGATTTCCTCGCTGATAAAACGTCGGCTAATTTTTAAAACGAAAGTACGCAAATTCATCGAAGTTTATTTAACTTTTGAGTTGTAGTTGATGCAAATCATTCGACAGTAACTGAACCAAAGTATTTACAAACTTCAACTTAGCAAAGATGTCGAATCCTGTGTTTTCGTTTTGGCGATGCTGCGTGACCGGCGACACTGATGCAAACAAGTTAAAAAAGAAGAAGAAGAAGACCCAAGCAAACGGAGAAGTAGAGGTTAACGACAACGAAAAGCCCGTAGACGTGAAGGCAGAAAACTTAGAGCTTGAATACAATGATGAATCGTGTGTAGATCAGCCTCCAAGTTCGACGCCGATGACAAGCAAGAAGGAACCTACACACGATGACACAGAAAGTGAGTTCCTCCAGTCTGAGGTCGACAGCTCTACTACTCCGTCGGAAGTAGATTCTACAGCAAATATTCCACCTTCTACTGTTCAAATTGTGAAAGAAGATGGTTCTGGAGAAGGAAGACAAGCAGATATTGGCTCTGGTGGAAGAATTCATTTGAGTTCCAAATATGAAAAGAAAACAAATAAGATTCACTTCAATATCAAGAAGATTGAGTTCGGCGCTTACCAGGATTGGAAGATGCAGGACCTTGAAGTGAGTTGCATGCTTTTGCCGCTCCATCAACAGAGCTTCAGGAGACGATCGAAGCGCTTCAACGATCCCATAGCTATTCAACTGCCATCCAAAACAAAAATGTCTGGATTGTCCCTGAGATTCAGAATATACGATCATAAGGCGATCACCAGAAAGTACCTCATTGGTCAAGGGCTTGTCAGCATTGATGATCTAAAACTTACAGATGGTACCGAAGTGAACATCTTACTTGATCTTAATTCACCCGATACTTACGGGATAGATACAAGATATATCTCAGGGATAGCGAGTGTTGGACAAGCAGTGCCCGATGCAGCACGTCCTGAGATGCTCATCTCATTGGAATATCGCGCTCTTACACGTAAGCTCATAGTCGAAATTATCAAGACTCGTGGCTTGGGTATGCTCAGTGGCTCTAAACCTCAAGATGTCAGCGTTGAGTTAAAGCTAATTGGTGGAAATAAGCAGATGCTGAGGATTTGCCGTACGACTGTTA
This sequence comes from Entacmaea quadricolor, assembly GCA_024752375.1. Lineage (NCBI taxonomy): Eukaryota > Metazoa > Cnidaria > Anthozoa > Actiniaria > Actiniidae > Entacmaea > Entacmaea quadricolor. The sequence continues at coordinate 2,023 of JANTNT010238482.1, forward strand.
AGAAACACGTCATCGATACAGAGTTCAACGAGATGTTCATGTTTCGTCTGAACGTAGAGCGACTTAAAGAGGTCACTCTTCAGGTTTCTGTCATTCGTCTGTCAGAAGTGCGTAACAAAAAGGAGAAAATTGGAGAATGCTCTTTTGGGGTTGGATCATCTGGTCTTGAACAACAAGAACATTGGGACATGTTGTTGAAATCAGAGTCAAAGGCTGAATACAAATGGCACCCTTTGTATAAGTAACTATTTTGAGTCAGTGTACTTAAGACTGACTGCTCTATAAGGTACTAAACATTGAGTCATATACCACATTCACACCAACTTAATTTGTTTAAATAATTAAACTGTGTTTTGTACAAACGTTTTCAACTTCCACTGCAATTTGATGTTTAGTTACAGACAGCAGGTTCTAAAACTTGCTCGCACAGTTTGTTTATAGTTAGGCACGCAGAGGCAGCCTGCTGGTATGCGGTCTGATTAAACAATAATTCTAATTCGGTGCTTTAATTAAATTTCTTTTAAACAATTTTTAGTGGTGTGAACGGATCTAACTGCATTGTTATAAGGTATTTAGGGCTTTCCATAACATGTTCGGCAACTTTTCACAGCATTTAGGTTTTTTAGTTGTTTTGGAGCAACCATTTTGATTTTTTGAGCAACTTTTTTGGGAAATTATCAGCAACTTTTTTGACTTTTTGGAGCAACTCAGTTGTTGACAGGCCTACCTGAAATTGTAAAAGTTGCCGAGCCACTTGATCAATCTGTGAACTTGTTTACTTATCTCGAGCTCATATTTTTTTGTTTCCAAAATGCCATTTAGGGAATGTTAATTTAATATGTGCCCCCCCCCCCCATGTGAAAAACTCACCAGCATGGTAAAAAATATTTCAATGGACGACTTGCACTGAGAGGTCACGTGACCCTACCTCCCTTAAACCAAGCAGCAGTGTCAAAATAATTTCCAGAAATGAAAAGAGCACCTCGATATTAGTAAGGAGGCGATTTTTTGGCTCATAAAATAAAACACAAGAGAAATGGCATTACAAAATAGATTATTTTATAAGGATTTGTATGGGTAAATGCCCTGTTGCAAGAGCTCGCCATTGCCGGATTTCAAACCGTGAATGACTGGGGCAAATCGCTTTATAGTGAATGAATCAACACAAAACTCCCAAAACCATAGAGAGCTAATCAAGATTTACAAAATTCTGAAGTTTGGTGTCAATTGGGGTAAAATTGAATGAGATACAGGCATTGAAAATTACAATATCATACTCTGTGATAAGGAGGTTTAAATAAAGACATTTTCTCTATACTTTCAGGAAGTGAGGGTCTTTATAATAAGGTGCCACTGAACCTATCTAGAAAAAATACACGTTATATACCCTTAAAAATTTGTAGATCTTTGTGTGTGTGGGTGTGGGTGTGGGTGTGGGTGTGTATTTGTGGTGGTGTCGCATCCTCCACAAAAGATTATATATAGATTTTTTTAGTATTTAGAGTTTCTTTTTGTTTTATTTTGAAGGCTCGGCGATTACTCCTTCCCGTTCTTACTCTAAAATCCAGCTACGCCCCTAACTTTTCACACAATAGTCCGGCAATGTGATTACATAACTGTGCACTTTGAGGTAAAAGCACCAAATTTGGCACGGTCATAGTATTCGATAAGCTGATTAATTTCAGCTATGGACCCACTTGGACTTCATCCAGGGGTCACTTTTTGGACCCTGGAAGGTGGGGTAAGGCAAATTTTGACTAAAAATTCTAAATTACTAGAAATATCATCCCAACATCGCCAAACAAGGCCATAGCTTGAATTAGTAAGCACATCTTATACTGTGATTTGGCCTTTTTTGGCAAAGGGCCTTACACCCCCCCCAGGGTCCAAGAAGTCACCACCCCTGGATGAGTTCCAGGGGGTCCATAGCTGAAATTAATCAGCTTATCGAAAACTATGACTGCAAAATTGGGTGCTTTTACTTCAAAGTGCAAAATTTTACCTTCTTTTTGCACAATATTGCCGGACTACAAATACAAACCTTGGAACAGCAGTTTTTTATAATTTCACGATAGACAAGTCTATAAAAACAGTACTGGTGTGTCTATAATGTTTGGGTGTTTCTGTTCATTGTAAGATTTAATAAAATAATCTAAGAAAAATATCTTTATTGACAACCAATTGTTGACATGAATATTGAAGCCAAATATCAATACATTTGCATAACGTTTGCGTGCACTTCACGGTGCAATATCAATTATCGGTTCGGCTCAATATAGTTCCATTACAGCTGCTTGCAATTTATATTCAATCCTTTGTTGATGGCATTGTAAATCCATATTAATAATCTTTTTTGTTTATAAAATACAAAATAAATATATTCAATTCTAACTCAAGAAAACTCCCTTGTTATGAGCTGTAATCTGAGACAACATCGAACCAAGGAAACTAGTTTTTCTTCAACATATATATAATATTGTGACCGTCTAGGCCAACATTCTATTTCATTTTCCTCTTCGTCCTCGTGTTTGTGCTTTATTCGTGTTTGCGTGATTTTCTTTAATTATTCGTTTTCATTCGTTATCGTGTTAAACACATCGATGCTATCGTGTTTCATTTGTTCTGTTATCGTAATCATGTCATTCTGCCTTACCTTCGTGATGAATTGAATATGATAGTATTTTATTCGTGCTATCATCGTATTTTCATCGTGTCATATTCGTGCTATCATCGTTTTTTCCCGTGTTTTATCCGTGATATTTTCTTTTTTTATCACGCCTGCCAAACTGAATGGATAACCAATCTTTATAATACGGAGTAGACAGCCACTCTCATTCTACTCGTTTCATGCGGTATTATATCATATAAATTAAATAGAACAAATCAAATATCACATTTTTCATCAATATAAAATAAAACAATATCTGAATTCAATGATGTAACAATACACATAACCATTGTTAATAATAACTATGACATAACTGATAATCAATTAAACCATCTATCTTGATAAGACAAGACGTCAGTGTGTGTTCATTAAGTTTTAAAAATGTAGTCTTGACCAAAGGAAATTTAAAAGAAAATTACTTCCGTATTTTTGGCACTATTTTAAGTCTTCTTGTCATTTAATCGATCTGAGGGGATAATTTAACTTATGTAATACTGTAATTTCAGTAACTGTTTATAGATTTTGAAGTTGATGATGTTCGCCTTTTTTTCTAATAGCATTATTGTTATTATAGAGCGTTTTCACTCATCCCTGGAGAATTAAATAACAATGGCGGCCATGTTGGTGTACCTCGTATAACAAGAGAAGCTAACGAGGAATGCTTTGTTTGAGGTACACCAACATGGCGGCCATGACGTCACATGAAAACGCTCTATAACTGTAACTGCTTAACTTTTGTGTTGAAATGGAATTTAATGATGATTTGATTTTATAAGAGTGCGATTCTTTTCGTTTTTATTTTAGTTTGTCACATTTTTTTAATATAAAAATATCAAATATTTCCAATTATTAAAGCGATTTTCCTTCGTCCGACACAATCTAATAGTCACTGACTGTGTAATAGTCAAAATAAAGAAAACAATTGAATTAGGCTCTACTAATGTCTATTGGAATGTAGTAAAGGTAATAAACCATGCAACAAAATCCATTGAATAGTCTGTCTAATAGTCGAAAGAAAACAAAAGAAAATAGAATTTTGGTCTATTAACTTCTGCTAGACAATTCCTGGTTCTCTACATTCCTTGGGAATAAAACAACAAAGGCATGGCAGTCATGTTGGTGTACATAACAATAGACAAGAGCATTAGTTTTATTTATACCAAATTTAACTAAAAGTTACGTAAGTATTTAAATAATAATAATATTTAGAAAAAGGTACAGGCTGTCTGAAATAACTATATGGCGCTAAAAAGACCAGGCAGCCTATTAGGCTGCATTTATTAAAAATCAGGAGGGGGGGGGAGGAATTTGCATTAAGATGCTGACATTTTTCACATCCCCCACAAAAAATGCTACAAAATTTTGCATCTCCCCTTACATGCTTGGAAAATTTTCGTACCCCCACCATAAATTTTCGGTTCCAGTTTAAACAAATTGAGATCCCCCTTTCTAAGTAAAAAATATTTTCAGACCCCCCTAAAATCCTCCTCCCGCCCCCTCCTGGTTTTTAATAAATGCAGCCTTACGTAATGGAAATTGAAAACAATAATGGTCTGTAGGTACAAACAAACTATCCCAGTAACAACAAGTACATAAAAGATAATGAGAAATCTTTTGTTAGCTGTACACCAACATGGCTGCTGTGATGACACGTTAAAATAAAGAATATATGCTGCAGGACCGGTGTCTTGCAATCAACAAGTTAAACCTTATTATGGGTACTACTTTTTTCATGGACGAAGGAAAATCAATCTAGTCAAAAACTTTGCGCATGCGTTAATATAAAAGTTTGCCTTGCGAACGGCGCATGCGTTATTACGTAACGACAGTCTTAACGACATTCTTGTAAATACAGAAGCAAGACACTTAATTACTTTAAATAAAATAATTACTCTGAATAAAGCAGCAGGAAGTGAGAGATTGCATTTTAACTGCTAAAAATATTTTGAAATGTCCACCTTTCCCGCATTTGTACTCATTCCTTTCCCCACCCCTCCTTGTCCTTTTTATAAACCCCAGCCTACCCCTATAGTGTTTTAATTCTACTCTGGCTACCTCGAATTCAGAGATAAGCTAGAGACTCATGCCTATCAATTCAGTATCGTTGAGGAGTTTTTTCTTATGTTCTACCACACTTGCTGCATGTAAACCGTAGCAAAATGAAAGAGAGCTTTCATAGCTAGAGAGAGGTACCCATCCAGTATAATCGAGGAGTTGTTTCTTATGTTCTACCACACTTGTTGCATGTAAACCGTAGCAAAATGAAAGAGAGCTTTAATAGCTAGAGAGAGGTACCCATGCGTATCAATCCAGTATCATCGAGGAGTTGTTTCTTATGTTCTACCACACTTGTTGCATGTAAACCGTAGCAAAATGAAAGAGAGCTTTAATAGCTAGAGAGAGGTACCCATGCGTATCAATCCAGTATCATCGAGGAGTTGTTTCTTATGTTCTACCACACTTGTTGCATGTATACCGTAGTAAAATGAAAGGATATTTATGCAGCTTCAAACTTCCCTTCCTCAAGAGAATTCTTCCAGTCATCCAGTTGTGCTGAGATAATCTCCATGTCATACTGGATATCTTACACCGTTTCAAAGTTCTCTTCCTCAAGAAAGTCATCCCGGTGTACTGGGATAATCTCTATGCCAAACTGGATATCATCACCGCTTCGAACCTCTCTTCTACAAGAGAGTCCTTCCCCCAGTCATCCTGGTGTGCTGGAATAATCACCATGTCATACTGGATATCTTACACCGCTTCAAACTTCTCTTCCTCGAGAGAGTCTCTCTCCCAATCATCACGGTGAGCAGGGATAATCTCCATGTCGTAATGGATGTCTACTTCATCTAGAGTGTCGCTTAGGAGAGGCTGCTTTTCAATTTGTTGCTGCTTGGCTCGAGTGATCCCTTCTTTACTGTTCCACAATCCATACCCAAAATACAGCAAGGATCCTAAATAAAACAGTATATGGATTCGATTTAATGCAGAGTTCTAGGAGATTATAATAGAATTTAAGGAATTCTTCTTAAAGTATGTTTTTTCTTTAGGCTGAACTGAAAATAGTATAAGCACAGGGTTATTAAGAGAAGACAAACGTATTGAAGGAGCATAAGAACTATTTTTATCTATCATTCCTACATTATTCCTACAGCAATGGGCCTTGGCAACAATGGTATCACATGGTATGACAAAATACGCCTTCCTGGATGGCAAGCTGCGCTCCAGGAGATCATTTCAAAAACAAAGAAAATTCAAGGTTCTTGTTGAAGTCACTTGGTTCTGAAAACTGTCGCATTCTTTTGCCATCCTGCATGGAGGATTTTGTGCCATGTGACCGGTTGTTGCAGAAGGCAAGGCCTATATTGCTATCGAGGGAAAAGACACGGATCCAAGCAATAGTTGAGATAACTTATACTCTACTTACCAAGAGCCATCCACAAACCAAAACGAATCCATGTTAATTTTGACAACTTTAACATCAAAAAAACATTGAAGAAAATGGAGAGAATAGGCAAGCCAGGAACTAGAGGAGCCATGAATGATATACGGGTGGGATTCTGAGGCTGTGAAACGATGACACCAATAGAAACAAAGCTAAGGACTGCAAAGAATACAGTAGCCCCGAGTACTGGGATGTTATACTTGATAATCTCTTCTATGCCAAAAATAATCAAACTACAGAAACAGAAGAACCAAAGGAATAATGACATCACAGCCCAGGTCACGAGACGGCCGCTCTCTTTGGTTGGTAGCCTGGAACTAGTGCTTGAACTAGTGCCATTCGTTGTCGGTTTACTGACAGAAGGCGGCTTTGTGTCTTTAGTGATGTCGTCTTGGCTAACATCTTGAGCCATTAGTTTTTCTCCTTCTTTGACAAGCTCGTATTCAAATTCATCAAAATCTTCCGTGATTTCTTTAAAGGCGAGATGACCGTTAAAATTATTGAATAGGTAGGACTCTTCCTCTAGCCCTTTATCTATCGGGGGCTGGTAACGCAGTATCAAAACACAGAGGGACACTAGAGTGTATGCTAATAGCGTTCCAATGGACATCATTTCTACAAGCTCCTTTAAATTGAATAGAAGGGCGAAGATTGCTGTGATAATCCCAGGATAGATTGTGGCAATGACAGGGACTTCTGTATGAGGGTTCACTTTTGATAGAAACCCAAATAGAAGACCATCAACAGACATTGAATATATGATCCTAGGAAGAGGAAATAATGATCCTAGGAGACTTGCTGCTAGTCCACACACTGCGCCGATCCCAATAATGTACTGGGCAGCGGGTACTCCAACTTGCGCAAACGCATTAGGGATTGGAGATAGTTTATCGAGTTGATCAAATGGTACCATCAATGTCAATACAGATGAAACACCAAAATAACAGACAAAAACGACGATTAGAGAAACCACGATAGCAATAGGAATTGACTTGGGAGCGTTCTTAGCCTCTTCGCCAGTAGTTGCAATAATGTCAAAGCCTACAAATGCATAGAAACAAGTAGCAGCTCCACTAAGAACACCAGATCCGCCAAACGGAAAGAATCCTCTTCCACTTGTCCAGTTCTTCATATCAACAAAAAACAAACCACAAATTATAATAAATAACACTACCAAAATATTTAATATGTTAAATAAAGTAGTGAACGAGGAAGATTGTTTGACTCCAGCAGCAAGGACAAGCGTTACTATTATGGTCACTCCAAATGACGTCAGATCTGGATAACCGCTCAACCAATGACTATGGAACTCTCCAATGTTAGTAACAGTGAAATTGCGTATCGCATAACCGATGACAAAGTCAAAACAGCCACTCAAAGCTCTTGCGTCAGCAGCTGTTCCGATCATGTATTCTAAAATCAGATTCCAACCAATAAAGAACGCCCATATTTCACCAACTGTGTGGTAGCTGTAAGCATACGCTGAACCAGTTGTTTTGGGTACGCGGGCGCCGAATTCAGCGTAACAAAGACCAGATAGAATCGATGCAAATGCTGCAATCGAGAATGAGATAACTACAGCAGGCCCTGCAATACTAGCGGCCACTTGTCCTGTTACTACATAGGTACCAGCTCCAAGAGTAGCTCCTATTCCAAGCGATGTCAAGTCCCATGTTGATAGACAAGTTGATAATTCACTCCCAGAATCATTACTCACTTGAGATTTTCGCTTTTTTCGAAAAAGATGTCTAAGTACTCCAGCCATTTTGATGCGGATATTTTTTTGTTCTGGATTACCTTCTGTGACAATTTCTTTGTCTGGATGTAAATGATGTTATATATTTTGGTTAAAAGCGTTCTCACTAATTATTCAATTGTCTTTTGAATATATTTTTCTTCGAGTAGATTACTGTTCTTTTCATCATCACTGCTGAGTAACTCTGTACTTGTAGTTCAAAATGACGGCCAACAAAAGAACCAACAAACCAAGCAAATCAAAACCATCTTACGAGACTCGGTCAGATCTTTCCCTTAAATCCTGGCAAACAGAATTTTTCCATTCAGTTTCACAATGTCAGCTGTGAACGTTGTGAATTGACTGATCACCAAAGCGCATGCGCAAGGAAGCCATTCACCTGCCGTGGAACTAGGTCGGTGTCAATCACAATGGAGATCAATATGACAGACGTGGCGATGCCCTTGTCCAATGCTGCGTAGCAGGGCGTTTCAAATCAATGATTTCAATGTAAAAAAAAACTTTTATATGCTATGGTGTTTAATGAGTATTTAAGATTGGAATAATTTGTCGGGCGAGACGAGAAAAACTTTGTTTTAATCGAGTATTTTTCACCTGAGAAAAAAATAACAATCATCTTCTTCAATTGAATAGCTTGGCCACCAGAAGATAACTTGTATTTAACATGAATTTGAAACAGGTTGTGTTGATCAAAAGGTTAAGAAAATCTTATTTTATGTGAAGTCATTTACTCACCCTTCAAACCATATTAGTCACCCTCTCTTTAAACCCAGACATTTTTGTGGCTTCTAAAGAAAAACAGTCTACGGGAATTAAACTCAATAATTCTGAACACCTTTTTATCGTGTTAGATCACGAACTTCTCTAAGACTGTGTATTATTTAAAATCATTTATAGGTCTTTATATCCTCCAACAATTTAGTCGTAAGAATGACTTTAGATGTCTTAAAGTTGAAAATTTCAAAATCGTCTGTAAGCTACTATCTCCTAGGAACCTTTTTCTTAAGCTTTACATTTCAATAAAAAAAACAACGTTAAAGCTGTAAATTTTCAATTAATATTTTTCTATCTATATGCAAAGCATCTTGTAAGGGAATTGCCGTCTTAAACTATACCTAAAATCCTGAAAAATAAAATAAATATGAGTTTACAGCGATTATTATATATGTAGAGTGAAAAAATTGAAAAATTAATTTGAAGTTAACTCAAAACTGTAAAGGCAAAAATATACCATAAATATAAACAATCTTTGTATCTAAAGAATACGATCATCGGATACCATTCCTTTTTTAACGAGTCGTTACTGAAGGGATTTTATGTGTTTTTCAGGATTTAATTGCCTCGAGAGTTTATTTTGCTCCTTTTAAAAAAGTCACCTAGATAACCTTTAGTCTAATGTTAATATCATCGTTCTGATTCACATAAAGAAAATACAACTCGATCGTTAAAATTATTTCTGCTTTTTTTGTAAGCTTTTGAAGTAAAGTTTCATTTTCAATGAGACTAATATAGTAAGATTTGTTGCGGTTAAAAAGAAGACATGTTTAACTACGCCTTAGTCGTTATGCTGATTTTAGATATGCAGATGTATGTAACAAGTTATTACCGACAGAATTATCACCTAAGAGTTTGAGATTCACAATTTCCTTTCTCAGCGTACTTAATATAATCGAATTGTCATTTTCTCAAATATGAGTTTCCGTTGTGTGTTTGACTAGAACAACAGCAGTGTCAACAAAGTCTTTGAATCACGTCATATATCGCTTGATGTTTTTATTGAAACGATAGCACAATTCAAAAAAGAAACGCAGGATTTTTGTTGTTCAAAATGTTTTATTTCCTAATGATTTCGTCTCAAAGAAGATCGAAACTGGGGTCAAAATTCTTCGAGTTTATAGAAATAGTTTTTTTAGCGATCAATGACGAGATGTTCTTTTAATCTTTACATCTGAGTGTTGCATTGATGTATAAACTCACGCATGACTGTAAAAGCTAACAAGGAAACAGTTAATAACATACAATAACCCAGTAAGCTGTCTCGATTCTATCAGTGTTTGTTTTACTGAATTTAGATCAGTTCATTTAATTTTCCAGGAACAAAAGACTAGATATAATAAGCGTACTAGAACTTAATATTGTAAATTATGACAACTTGTTGCTATGGCAACCAAATACAGTTGAGCGATGTTCACCATTAAGAGACCAGTTATAAAGTAAAGGGGAGAGAAGAGATTGGGCCACTAGATTTGTTGTGTTCCCCCTTTAAGTAATGTAGACCAGTCTCTAATAATTTTTATATTTTAACATTTTATGGTCGAGTTGTCAATCGGCTATTTAGGATAAAAAAGATAAAAATGTCATAAAGATAACAGATATATGTTATAAAGATACTGATAAAGAGTGAGCCTCGCTAACATGCAGCCTTGGTGTAGGATGGCTAAGGATGGCTTCACTATTGCCGGATTTCAAGCCGAGAGTGACTGGGGCGAATCGCTTTACACTGAATAAATCAACGCAAGACTCCCAAAACCAGAAAGAGCACATCAAGATTTGCCAAGTTCTGAAGTTTGATGTCAATCGGGATAAAATTGAATGATATATAGCCGATTCAAAAACTCTAAAATTTACCTAGAAATGTATAGACGTCCGGACAAAGCGTCCGGTTTTCTGCACTCTCCGTACATTTCTTTGTAATTTCCAATGCCTGTATCTCATTTAATTTTACCCCAGTTGACATCAAATTTCAGAATTTTGTAAATCTAGATTAGCTCTCTATGGTTTTGGGAGTTTTGTGTTGATTCATTCACTATAAAGCGATTCGCCCCAGTGACTCACGACTTGAAATCCGGCAATACTGAGAATTAAATTTCTTGACTTATCAAGATGAGGCAGGTTGTTAAAAAATTTAAATTCCAAACAAAGCGAGAAAAAGGAAGAAGGTAGTAGGAATCTTTGAAAACTGAATCGCCTTAACAAAAAACAACACACACTAGGAATAATGGGTAAGGGTTGCTATGCCAACTAACAAAAAACATATTACGCTTTGAATCATGGATAAGGGTTGCTATGCCGACTAAAAAAACCACATTTTACGCTTTGAATCATGCGTAATGGTCGCTATGCCAACAAACAAACAAACAAACAAACAAACAAAATAACAAAAAAACACATTTTACGCTTTGAATCATAATAAATAAATACCTGAGGCTGGGTAGTTTAAATACTTAATATCAAACCTGATAGGAAATCTATCTTATGACTGAGTCTCTTTAATTGTTTGAAAAATACACCAAGATAATGAATATCTAGAAAGTTTCTTAAATACCAGACATTAGAACTGATCAAAAGATTAAATAAACCCCTAAAGGCTTGTTCAACGCACTGCGAAAACTAAGCTTGTTCTTAGGACCTGGAGAGAATGTGATATTAAAAGAATTCCGCACACTTAACGGCTTAATTTTCAAGAACCTTGCAACTTGCTAGATCTTAAATGTTCATTAGATTATTGCTAAAAGGATAAGAGTGAAGTAAGAATCTTTCGGCCATTAAAACTGGAAGCCAGACATACCAACATCGCAGAAATGTCAGACAAAACACATTATGAACATTGCAAAAGAAAGAGCTTTTCAGTTTGCTATTGGTTTGAAAGGTTAATGGCTGCCATCTTTGACAGCTGCGATCAATTACTTTATGGGTCTTTCATTTGGTGCGATTTTCTTTTAAGGAATAAAGATTTAAGTCTAGTTTTGACATTAATTAATACAATTTATTTCAATAGTAAATGAAGATCCGTGTATGGCTTCCTGATATATCAACGACTGATATAGTTTGTATTACAGTTCAGTTCTCATTCTTGGTGTAGTCTACAATCATCTGTATGTATAACGGTAACTTTATCATTAAGATTCATCGCCAATACAACTAACAAGAAAGCAAAATATGGAATCAGTCAGGCATTCGAGGATTAGCAACAGACTGTTATTATAGATGATGGAGTTTTAAAAGACATCTCTAGAGACCTGATTCTCTCTCTTTCTAAAGGTAAGACAGTAAACAACAAATTAAATAAAATAAACAGTGCGAAAGAAGATATTAGAGGTTAGCCTTATCGAGAATATCTTCTATATCGAATTGGAATTTAAAAGCTGATTTTTGCGGGGGTAGGAAAATTGGAGAAACCGGAGAAAACTTCTTTGAAGCAAAGACCAAACAACTCCACTCTCAGATGATCACTGAGTTCGGTGGGACTCGAACACGGGTCGCATTGGTGTGAGGTGAGTACTCTTGCTTCACCAACAATAGAACTACACGATACGGTGCAATAAATATAGATTTAAAATTTTGATTTCAATTTAACGATTGAGTACAAATGATTAAAACTTTTTCGTCATTCCAAGTCATTCTCCCTCGCATCTCCTTTTTGTGTGATACTCTTTGGTGGGATCCAGCCAGTTCTCCAGATGCACCGTGCTGACGAGGCCCAACAGGCCGAAACAGCTGTCCACGGTTT
>JANTNT010238815.1:0-14381 GCA_024752375.1 Entacmaea quadricolor
TCAAATAGCCCATTCGGCCTACGGCCTCATGGGCTATTGACTCGTAGTCCATTCGTCCTCGAGGTCTAATTGTTAATAAGTCTAATACCTATTTCACGGGTTTAGTGACTTCACTCTATATGCAACATGAATAAATTGTTACAGTTTTTACACATCACTAGTTTCTTTTGTAGTCTAGATTTTTCAAAATAACTACTAAATAGTACTAATTATATTTCACGCTTTTAGTGCGTGCACTCTATCTTTGAAATGGCCTATTCTACAATAGAAATAGTATATAATGCAGCCAGTATTGTGAACATTTACTGTTTATTTTAGGATAAACACAGATAAATCAAATGTATGGACATCATGATATAGATCCAAACTAAAACTTTGTACAGTATATAGTATATGGATAGTAAGTAATAGAAAAGAAATTAATCTTAAAAACTGTTTTAAAGACATAAATACACACAATACAATATACATTTTATTTTTGATAACACTATCACAATATAGTCATTCAGCTTGTTTCAATGCTGTCCCATTTCAATACCTATGACCTTTCCCTTAAGAATTTTTTCTGTTGCTTCTTGTTAATACTTTACAAGACTCATTGATTTGGAATACTTGAAACTAAGGAATTTTATTCCCAAAAATGAAATGGGGCAATATTGAGGCAAACTGAATAGGTCAAAATTATTTGTTTCACAGGTTTATTTGAATTAAACTATTGCCATAACTCTGTTTACAATCAACTAATTTTAATTGTATCTGTACAAAAAATGTGACACTCGTATTGATCATTAAAAAATGTACACAATTGTCAACACATGGCAGTATATTGATTCAAACAGTTTATTTAAGAGGCACTGCTGAGATAGGGAAGCTATGGGGCCTGTAGTCCCCACTCTTTGTCAAAAATCCATACAATTCAGGTACATAGCCCCCTAATATGACCCTCATATGATATCACTTTTTGCCCCCTCCCCAAACTTGAAATGTAGGTGTAGTTGAGAAGTTGACTTGCACCCCAAACTAAGCTGCCATATAGACATCCCATAAACACATGAAATTTTTAAAACATTTAGCAAAAAAAGTTATCACACAAGTTTTATCATCTTTTTCACCACTGGTATTTATTTATATATTTTATTTATAGAGACTTTATAGAAAAAGAACTAGTCAATGAGATATATATAGTCATTTCATTTAACAAGTGAAACAAAACGTAATAGTATAGTCTGACAGAGCATAATAGTCAAATAGAAACAAAAGAAATCAAAGGAATTAGAGTCTACTAATGTGTATTAGCCTAATATCTATTCCACAAGTTAAATGAAATCACTCTAATCAAACCAGCTAAGCGAGACTACTTTCATTAAAGGCTATATAGAGCATTTTCACTCAATCTTGGAGAGTCAAATCAATGCCTTCCATGTTGGTGTACCTCGTGTAACAAGAGAAGCCAACAAGGAATGCTTTGTTTGAGGTACACCAATATGGCAGCCTTGATGTCACATTTCTCAAATTCATGAATAATTAATGAGGACAAAACAAAGGAAAATCAGTACCATGATGCAGTTTGGATGCGTGATCCAACATTTGCATAAATTAAGCCAACTTTAGCTTTGAATTTCTCCATTCCTCCAAATTATTAATAAAATTGAGAAATCATTTCCAACACTTGAAAGAGTGTTGGATCACTTATTCAAACACCTCAAAATTGGTTTAAAAACTCTGCTTCGCCTCGTTTTTTCAACCCCCTTCTCAGTGTTTGGATAATTATGTGATCCAACACTCTTTCTCGTGCTGGAAATATTACGTAAACAATCTATTGAGCAGTTTTTGTATGAGTGGGAAAAGTATGGTCTTGGACTCTTAAATGGCTTCTGTATTCAAGCATTGTGATTGGATGGTCTTGCTTTATGGTTGGTTCAGAGGCAGAAGCCATTTAAGACTCAGGTACCATTTTTCCTAATCAAAACTGCTCTATTTGAAGGTGTTGTTTTAATAAAGACAAGGTAACCCCGGGGTTGAGCCCTAGCATTGCACTAATTTCATTGTAAACAGGATAGAGGTGCTATTACACTAGGTGATATGCAATGCAGCTTGTAAACAAATGCATGCATTTTTTCATTGAAAGCCAAAAATACAAAATAAAAATTTTATTTTCAAGCACTTTGTTGTTGCCTGCAATGGTAACACATTTATTTAATTACACAAGAAAAACACCAGACAAGTTGCAGTTGTTTAAATGATGGTAGAACAAAAATTAGTGAAATTCAGGTACAATGTTGACATCATTAAAATGTCATTCTCGAGTACAGTGATGGATAAATTTTATAGACAAATATTGTTCAATAAATTATGCACACATATATAGTGACCACACTAAAAGTTTTGCCTTACTCGAGTCTGATTGGGTATTGAGGTTTGGCCCCGATTCACTAGTGTACAGAGCCTAGTATATGAGATAGTGTACATTAGGGAATTGAGGCCAAACCTCAATATCCAAACTTGATTAAGGCAAAACTTTTTCTGTAGTTACTATATATGTGCACATAATCTATTGAACATTAAAAATTATCCATCGCTGTACTTGACAATGACATTGCAATGATGTTGAAACATTATAACTTGATTTCACTAATTTTTGTTCTACCTTCCCTGAAATATTGAAAACACTGCAAAAGCTTTCATTTTGGAAACACCCACCAATGTATTAAACACTAAAACCTTTAAACAAAAATAATACGGGAGTTAATAAATAAACAACTAGAAAAACATAGACTTCTTTTTTGTCATGAAAAATAATTTTAGGCTTCAAAAGTTTTGGGACAAACAAGTGTTCCCTTGCCATTAGTGTGTGAGGTATTTTGTAACAGCTCCCCTCTAGATGCTGGATTAATTTTACAGAAGTACAAGGCAAACATGCTCCCAAAATGGAGTACACCTTTAACTAAGCCATAAATTAATGCTCTTATTTTATAAAGCCATGTACAAGCAAATGAAATCTCTAATAACAGTGATTTGGGAAGCTCTTCAAATTAAAAGCCTTTGTACAGTTGTTCTGATTTCTCCCCCCTTCTGGGAAAAAATAATTTCCTTTTAGTGGAAGGGAAAGAGACATCTGCTTACAAATAGGTCCTTTGTGAGTTAAGCTCCAAACTGTTTCTTCTAACAATAGTTCAAAGTTGATGTCCATACAAAGTTTTCCTATATATGCTGTATTTTTGCACAAAGCCTCCGCTTGAAATTACTGTTTCAAAATTGGAGTGTTTCTTCAGTTGGAAATAGCCTATTAAAAACACAGGTGCAAACCCCTGCACACAAAGTATCACCCCATTTTATTTTGAAACCGAAGTACAAAAATGCTGGAGCAGTGTTCATTTAAGTGAGAAATATACAGTACTGTGACTATTAAATGGCTTCCGTATTCAAGCATTGTGATTGGATGGTGTCTGTTTTCTTCCTTTCTGATTGGTTCAGAGCAGAAGCCAATTAAGAGTCATCATACTGTGCATTTGACACTCATACGAAAACTGCTCTTATAAGAACTTTAATACTGTAATCCGACTATGATTTGTCAAACAGCAGGGTCTAATAACATTTGTCATAACTAAGAATATCTATGAATGTCAAACATTTGTTACTGTAATAAGTATATCGATTGGATGAAGTGAGAGCTTTACTCTTTCAAATTCGGTCTCTGTACTGTAGCAAGCAAAATATTCATGTTGCAAATCTTACAGTAACAGAAAAAATAAATCTCATGTAGGTGTAGTACGCAGCTGCACCCAGCCTTGCTTGAAAAAATGGTCAGTCACCAATCAATGTCATGTTAGCCAAATGTGGTACTTGACTGGTCAATTATGTTTGAGAATAGTCATGTTGGCTGGCAATTCAGGACATGAAATTAACTTTTAAACCCACTAGCAAAACCTTGCTAGTAAGTTTTGTTGTCACAAGCACGTGGTACTTCACTGGTCAATTATGTTTGGGAATGGTCATGTTGGCTGGCAACTCAGGACATGAAATTAACTTTTAAATCCACTAGCAAAACGTTGCTAGTAAGTTTTGTTATCACTAGCAAAAATTTCAAAGTCAGAAGCAAAATTTGTAAAATCCCTCATGTTGTGGCCATGTAGCTAGTTAACTTTTTTCTTACTTGCTAAATATACAAATTTACTCGCATTTTGAGTTTGCGAGCATTAATTTCGAGCCCTGCCATTTGTTTCTAAACAATATCAATTCCCTTTGCCCCCTAAAGCAGTGCACAATGGCTGTTCAAAAACACTTTTCACCAGTTATCTTGACTGCGGTATGACTGGCTATTATTTCAAGGCTTGCCCAGGCTAGTAGTTCTGATGGAATGGCCTTTTGTCACCCATCATGTGACATTTTAAATATAGACTCTATGCATTCAGAAATGTGAAATTTGAAAAGAGCATCCCAAAATTAGTAAATCAGGAAAGTTCTAAGCAGTTTTGATGAATAGCTCATTTTGGGATGCTCTTTTCAAATTTCACATTTCTGAAAGCGTAGAGTCAATATTTAAAATGTCGCATGATAGGTGACAAAAGGCCATTAAAAGAAAAAATACCAGGATTGAATATTAAGATGAATAAAGTGTAAAACCGATGAATGTATATGATTGATTCTTCTTATTTTTTTAACATTCTATATGAGATTTATAACTTTGACAAGTTTCATATTGGACTACACTTATCACACAAAAACCTAGTTCAATCTACCATTTCTTCCTTACTGAATCACATTAGATAAAGTCTTTTTGTTTCTAATGAATTCAGTGAGAAGAAAAAACACCATCTGCACCCAACTTAAGGCCATGTTACACAGGGAAATTTTTCTTGCAACTCTCAATGCAACACCTTTGCGAGACAAATTGCAGAAAAACAGTGCATGGCATCCCCTCTTTGCAACTTGCAATGCAACAAAATTGTTACATTGCAAGAAAAGTAGAACAGCAGTCTACGTTTTGCAATGTTGCGAGAAGCATTGCTACCTGTGACGTGTCAAGTGCAACTTGCAATGTTTTTTATTCCCCATCATTGCATTGCAAGTTGCAAGAAAAATTGCCTCGTGTTACATGGCCTTTAATATTCAGGAAAAAATCTTAAAATTGTAAACACTACCACAATAAACTACATAACACATCAAAAGACGAGTACATTACAATCATTTCACTTTTAACCTTTAATGACTGGGTTCTGAAGTTTGTTCCCATGTTTCAGAGTTCAAGCCATATTTTGGAAGTTCACAACGAACTTCGTTGGTGAACTTTGTATATGCTTCCCATACAAATACTGTAATTCAATAAAATCAAGGATATTGTCCAAGATACTTGTATATATTGTTTTAGAAAGATGACAACCATGCCATAAGCTCTTTGGCAGTATCTTCTATTGCTATTAGTAACCACCACCCAGATAACTTAGTTGGTAAAATGCCGATCTGTTGTGTGGGAGGTCTTGGTTCGAATTCCAGCTGGACCAACACTCACAGTCTTAAAATAACTGAGAAGAAATTGCTGTCTTTGTAATAATATCTGCAAATGGGTAGACCTTCAAGTCTTCTTGGATAAGGACTTCAAACCATAGGCCCTGTCTCCCATCCCTTCCTTAACCTGTATCATGGGGGACATTAAAGAACCTGTTGAATTGTTCATATAAGAATAGGGGATTGTCTCCTGGTTGAACATCCTATAGATTGATTTCACTCGACCGCTGGAGAACCAAATAACAATGGCAGCCATATTGGTGTACCTTGTGTAACAAGAGAAGCTAATGAGGAATGCCAACATGGCCACCATGACGTCACATGAAATCTATCTATTCCAATTGGAGGCATAACTGCTTTCTTCTCATGATTGTAAGCTGCATGGTTGCCAATGATGCCTTACAATGCAGCCCATAAAGTCCTCCACTGATGACACTGAATTGTGAAGTGCATTGAGCCATGTGAAATACACTATACAAGCACCCACTATTATTACTATAGTTCAAGATTGAACCTAGACTCCATGGATTCTATGTTTAAAGTTTGCCAACACTGTTTATGGTGAACTTCTCAAGTACAGCTTAGTGAACTTCCAAACTTGAGAATAACTTCAGAAACCACTTATCAAACGTTATGTGAAATGCACTGTAAGACTTGGACTAAAATAGAACTACTTAGAGTTAAAAAATTATAAACATGGAACCACTGTTACCCCATGGTTACTCAGTGGTTTCCCATGACAACCATTGTTATTGACAACGGTTGCTTAGACTCAGGACTTTTAATACCTCAGGGTCAGTTCAAAGTGTCCAAGCTGGTTATCAAAGTCAAGGTTGATGAGGAAGTCATCCTCATCAACAAACATTTCAATCATGCGATCATCCATGTTCACTAAAATTCTGAAATAAAATGAGATTCATATTCAAAATTTGAAATTAGCGAACTAAAATAACAAACGAACAAATTAAGAAAATGTTAATAGATGGATGAAAGAGAAGAAATAAAGGAAAGAAGAATGAGGGAAAGACAGGTAGAAAGAGGGCAAGAATGAGAGAGAAAGTGAGCAAACCAATGAACAATAGAATGAATAAATGGATAAATGAACAATTTTTTTTAAAATTTTATGAGAGTTTAGGGGATAACAAATATAAAGAAACCCCCAAGGAGATTTAACGATAGGACACAAAGTCCCTTTCAAAAAGTCAAACTCCATTCAAAAAGTCAAACTCCAAATGAACAAACAAATAAGGTATCCCCACCCTTTCTTGGTTTTCTTGTAGACATTTTTGATCATATCTGGAGGCATGTTGTACTTGCTTGAAATCTAAAGAAAAATACAGCTATACTTTAGTGGGGTCAGACAAACATTGAAATCCAGCTTACAATAGTAGACTTGCTACAAGTCAACCCTTTTATTTCCTAGGTGGTTTATATATTTATTTCCTTCAGGCAAAGGGGGTAACAGCAGACCAAGAGAACATCCATACAATCTGTAACAAGAAAGACTCAGACTCCTGGTAAGAAGCCATGCAACAGTGTGTGGAATAAAAAAAAGTCCCCCCCTCCCACTAGCTAGTAGCTGTAAATCTTAGCCTGCTATATCAATTAAAGGTTTTGTTTATTTTATTTTAAAAAATTAAATACACTGATGACTAAATACATTACCTGGTTGACTAGTTCTTTGACTGACAGCTGTTTCAACATCAGTGCATTATAAACTTTTTCTTCATCTTTTTTGACATAGATTGTTACAGCTAGTATAGAACAAGAAAGAAAGGTTGTTCACAATGTCACTAGAATTGGATGTTGGCATGACAGTGTCATTCAACTACCAACCCAATTTTCTTTCTTAGTTAGATTATTATTCCCTTATTAGAATTGTACTAATTAGACAATTAGCATTCCTGTCATCAATATCATCATTTCTCTTCATGCCACATGGCACATAAGGCCATCAGATGACTCTTCAAACCTGCCCTGTCTTGCAGCACTGCCTTACTATCGATCTCACTGAACTGTCGCAGCGCAACAAAAATTCATGTCACTCTCATGCCCACTTTTGTCTGCTGACACGCCCACATACTTTTCATTGTCTCAACACTTCTAGTAGCATGCTGTTTCTCATGCTCAGATTTCCAGCTGTCCACCGTTATTTTTAAAGAGTTGATTTAACTCCAAAAGTGGAGTTTAAAAATGGTATAGGATGACTCCTTTTATTTTGGAATAATTTTAACTTCACTAGAGTAGTTTTAACTCCATTTGAAGAGTTAAATTAACAAGTCACTCCTCAATGGAAGTTAATTTAACTCTTCAAACGGAGTTAAAATTACTCCTGTGGAGTTAAAATTATTCCAAAATAAAAGGAGTCATCCTATACCTTTTTCAAACTCCACTTTTGGAGTTAAATCAACTCCTTAAAAAATAACAGTGTAGGGCTAGATTTTCAAGTTGCGCCAAGTCTAGACTATTGATTAAACATATAAATGTGGGTGTCTCAGCAGACAAAAGTGGGCGTGGGAGCGATATGAATTTTTGTTGCACTGCAACAGTTTGGTGAGATCCATAGTAGCTGCATTCCAACTCACCCTGCCTTGCTTGTCTCTCCTTCTCAAATGTCCTCCTCCAAATCAGCTTCTCCCTCTTACCCTGTGACCCTCTGGTGCCCATCCCAATGCTTCCATCTCTGCTTAGAGCATGTCCCATTCAATTTCATCTTCTATGTCTTATTTCACAGCTGATTGTCTCAATCTCTACTATTTCCCTCACTTTTTTATTTGCCATCTGATCCTAAGTATCCATCTCAGACATGGATATTGTAGTGGCAGTTGAATCCTTTGCCCATTTACAAACTGTTTAATGAAGGAAGATTTGATCTAACTGACACAAGAGGAAAACACTGGGTGTTTTTGCAGGCTGTATGCAACGCTATTGTGGACATATGAAAATCTGCTTTTACAGAATGAAATGCCAAAACATAGAATTACAAAGCATGAGAGGAATGCACATGTTTTTTCTTTGTGTCAATCTAACCTTTTGGCCTCTTCTGGCTTATTTCATTCAGTTATTATTAAAATACCTGGTAGGTCAGGTCTTTGCACTCGTTGAACCTTCATTCTTGGTACCACTTCTAAATCAGCCAATTCCTCCTGAATTATTTACAAACCAAATTTCATTGAGAAATCAAGACTATTCCATTTGACAGTCACTGTATAATGTATTCTTTATCGAATGAGTCATCAATGTCTAGGCACTGAGAACACTGAAGATTTTATGTTTGGGTGGGAATCAAATGGTTTTAAAAAGTGTGAGGAGAGAAGAGTGTATAAAACCCTACTACTGCTTATAGTCCAACCTTTACTTAGTAACTAATTAAAGGGGTTTTTAATTACCTTGGCAACAGCAAGAGCTGTTTGGATTGTTCTCTTGTGTTCTCTTTCTCTGTTGTTAAAGATGAAGGAATATATAAATAAATGCATTCCAGTTCTGTGTGCAAGATTCAGTTAATTGTCAAAAACAATTTTTAAGCACTTTCATTATTCTTTGCCAAAACGACAAATTAAATGCATACATACATACTTTATTAAGCACCAATGTGTAAAAGATATATTTACAATATTAGATAGAAACATCTTAGAAGGTGTAACGCTAGATACAATAACTTTAAAGTTAAACGAGGTATCTAGCAAGCTAAAGTTCATTGCAGAAATGCGATGGGGTAATTTAAATTGAATAGTTAGTAATCAAGAGACCACAATACTGTTGAGTATCATGGTCTCTTGTAGTGATATTATAATATAGAAAGAAAAAATAAATAAGGTGGAAAATAGAAAAAAAAATAGAAAAAAAATGGGCCTCTCACAGAGAAAAGAAAAAAATTTTGTTGATTTTGAGTTATTGATAGATTTGGAAAGTTTTACCAAATTTTTTAGGCAAAGAAACAGAGCAAGAGCTATGTAATCTGATAACTGTTGACTTTTTTTACATGAAATGAAATGAAATCACCTGGTAGTTACTATTAGTGCTATTACCTTATTGTTGCTAAGAGGGATGACGTCTGGATAACATTGTCTCCTGATGCTATAAGATTCTAACAAAAAAGAAACAAAAAAGAAAATAATGAATAATCATTCATTTATATGTCAGGACTTGACAAAATCACCAGTCATACATTAGTCAAGATGACTGGCGAACAGTATTTTTGACCTCTCATTACACACTTATGGTTGGTCAAGTCAAAGATCTATTGTTTCCTTTAAAATGACTGATGGCCAACATGACTGTTCAAAAACATATTTGGCCAGACTTTGACCAGTAACCAGCTGTTACTATAAATAATGGAAGTAAAGAACAATGTATCGACATCACACTAACATCATCATCATCAGGTTCAAATGAGGAAGAAAATAGAAAACAAATTACATGCATAATTGTTAAGTGAAACAATGGATATTGATTACAGTTGCTTCCACAAAACTTTTCCCTAAGTGATTCTGAAGTTTGTTCTGAAGTTGGTGAATTCATTGGTGAACTTCCACATTTGGAAGCAAAGTTAGTTTTGAACTTTGCAAACTTCAAGATAAACTTACGAAGTTCATTGTGACTCAACTTCGCTACTTCCTCATGAGTAATCCATTTACTAGACAAGAAAGAACTTTTCCATTAGAAATAAGTAACAGAATTGTATAACTATGGAACAGGAGACAGATATCCACAGAAATAGCCGTGGGTCTAAATGTGTCACCCAGTTCTACGGCCAATATTAGAAGTTAATTAAACAATGGAATGTTGATACTGAAATCGACAGATTCACTGAAAATTCAAGTACTGCACCAAATCTTTTAAAAAATTTCAAGAAATAATTAAAAGTTATATATATTTCATTGCAGATATTCTGCTGCTAATCCAGTAAATATTTCTCTTCCCTTTTATCATCCCAAAATGATCAATATTTACATGTATTTCAGAAACACACGTTTGATTCAATAACTCCTACACTTCTTGACCCAACTGGCTCATACTCAACTTCAACAGCTCACTTGCTATAGAACACATCGCAGATATTTTCATTTCCATTAGATTCACATTGTAAGCCATTTCTTCTACTTAAATTACTCTATTACTTCAGTGCAGTTGCCAATACAAACATTTCCTTGTTCGATAAACTTCTAATTGGCTGTAGAACTCTATGACATGTTTAGACCTGTGGCTATTTCTACGGAACTCTGTCCCCTGTTCCAATGTTCATCAATTCTGTTACTTATTTCTAACAAAATAGCTCTTTCTTGTCTAGTAAATGGATTACTCATAGTCAAGTAGAGAACCTAGGTCACAATGAACTTCACAACTTCATCTTGAAGTTCGCGAAGTTCAAAACCAACTTTGCTTCCAAATAAGGATGTTTGCCAATGAATTCACCAACTTCCAAATGAACTTTGGAATCGTGTAGGGAAAAGTTTTGTGAAAGTGACTGTAAGGAAATAGCTATTGTATCATGCAGATAAATATAGTGAAGCAACTTTAAAAAAACTATCATCAGGAGTGCTTTGAAAGAAATAGTGGTTTTGGTCCACTAAAAAAATGGATTCATGATCAATAAAATTGATCCTTGTCCAAAGAGGGGGTGGGCAGTAATTATTTTACTATAGAGGGACCCATAATCTGGTTTTGATCTGCTTTGGGTGGACAGTAATTACTTTGCTACTTACCCCAGAGGTCCCCATGACTGGAGTAAAAAGTACTGGTTTTGGCCCCAAAGGGGTGGTGGACAGTAACTGGGTGAATTTACTGGGTGGATGAAACAAATGTGTTGGAGAAATCATAGATGGTTCTAAAAATAAATAAGAATATATTTCAGTATTAGAATTTTAAAATAAAATAAAATATACAGAGCATCTAATAGAGAGCAAGGTTGTGATTTCACACTTTATACCTAAAACCACACCAAATCAAACTGATATTTTCTGCACTCACTTTCCCAAATATTTGTCATTTTTTGCAAAATTCTTGATAAAATACCCAGAATAAATCACCATATCCACGTAAAATTTCTTCTGAAGTAAAATAAACTTCCAGATTTGTCATTTCTAGGCAAAATTCACTGCTCAATACAATACCATACTCAGAGATTTTTGAAGGAAAACTAACAAAAATGTAACTAAATTTTAAAAACCCATCTTGCAAAAAATAAAGAGGCTTTGCAAATAATTTTTTTACAAGAACTGAATTTGTAAATCATATTTCAAAAACAAATAAAAAATAATAAGAATTTTCTAGAAAATCTGCCAAAAAAGGAAGGTTTTGTTCATATAGGTACTGATTTTTGTTGTCAAAAACAAACACAAAAATGTGAACATAACAGTTTTTCTGAGTAAAAGTCCAAAAAAATTCCTAAATTTTCTGTGAAGCTTTACTTGAACTTGATCTGAAAAATGAAAATATATATATATATTCCCGTGCAAAATTTGAGGTTTCTGCCCTCTTGAAGTTCAAAATGCCAGTGGTCCCTTATAAAAATTTTAAACATTGTCATGGTAACTCAGCAGTATTTGTGCGCACACCACCCCGTGGGCTCAAACTGAACTTTCAATAGTAGCCAGTCACCTTAAACGACAGCATGATACAATGTGCAGCAAGGATAATAGTACCTGAACCAATAGGATTTTGTTTCATCCACTTTTGCATCCTTCTCTCAGCTGATCTAGATTCATCTTTGTTCTTTCTCTCTGCACCCTAATTAATAAAGAATAGAAAATTGAGACTCCAAAATTAATTAGTATAGCAAATTGTTTCTTACAAGTATTTTTTTTAAAAGGGGGAGGGTGGGCTGGAGGAATCTAGGGGAGAGTTACCAAACCAATGCTGCAAGACAAGTTGCTGAAGAATTGCAGTGTAACAGGCCTTAAGTGTGAAAGAACAATTATGTTTTTCAGAAATTATTTAACTAATGCTGAAAGTATGTTATAATATAACCCATAGAACCGTCGGCACTAAGAAATATTTCTGTAATGTACTTTGACCTTTTAGAAATGGGTTTCCTTACCACAATGTCAGGGAGATGCCTTTGATTGGTTAAAGATAAACATTCCTAAAATATTTCTTAGCGCCCACAGTTCTCTACATCACACAGTACAAATTTAGGATTTTGCTACCAAGCTAGATTAGCTTTTTAGTTATTCGCAAAGCACTGTTTGTCAAAATCAAGAGTTCCAAATAGTCATTCTCTTTTCCAGTATTTCTCACTAAAACCACTAAAAAGAACAGACTGATAACTAATTCCATTCATCAGTCATGTAAATATGTGTAAAAAAGTGAATTTTTGGCAAAGATTTTGAAGAAATGACAGCCATTCAGAAATAAATGATAGCCATTTAGAAATAAATTAAAATTTTGGCAATGCAACAAAAACTCCTCTGACTTGCTAATAGAAACCAGAAGTGAGAGTGTGAGATCACCTGGAATAGAGGCTAATGAGTCTTTTGTAAGATGTTCACCAACATAGCAGCTGTGACATCATGTGAAAACCAAGAATAAGTGGAACATTATTTCCACAAAGAGTGAAAAGTACAGCATTACTGCCTTGCTAACTTTTCCACACTCTTGCAAAATTACAGAGTAAAGGCCACTTGTGCTCAGACTGAGATTTTTAAATTTTTCTTTTAAACTTTCTGATTCTTTCAACAAACACCAAACCCATGAATGTATGCATGTGACACAAAATTGATTGTGTAAAAATGTAAACTATGCAACAAATGCTGCATAGACTGCCAACTTCAAGTATTTCTAAAAAAGGGTCATCCTTCACAGTTTGCAATGCTTTTGCTCATTGGATTGGATAAACAAAAATGCAACAAAAAAATTCAGACAAAAAAAACCAATGAAGCTGTTGTTTAGAAGAATGAATCAGGACAGGTTACAAATCCATAAGACTAACCCAAAAAAAACTATGATATAACACACTGATTGGTTGACCCACAAGCTGTAAATCAGCACACAGCACATTAGCAGGATCAACTGTGATTTGTATTTTATAAAGTAAAAAAAAACACATCTACTGTGCTGTGTAGATTTAAAAAACAGGAATTTATCAGAACACACACAAAGTTATGAGAAGCACTCTGCTGTGTGTCAAGCTTCTCAACACTTTACTTGTGCTCTGATAAAACCCTGTGTGCTTTAAAAGTGCACACCCATGTGCTCTTTCTTTTTATTTCTTTAAGATGGTGACATGGCATTTCAAGTAATCAAGAAAAGTGTTGAAAATCTTGGAATGTTGGTCATGGTAAAAATGTCAGTAGCTCTTTTCACCTTATCACGAAATACTTTGATTTGACAGAATGATCGGTGGACAGGTTCAGCATCTGGTGACTCAGGGTCTTCATAGGTATCAATTTGAAGATGAAGAGGAATGCCCTGCAACAAGTACAAAAATCATAATTATAACAGCTGCAATATAGCATGTCCTCTGATAAGCAAATCTCTCTATTGGTGTTCACTCTCTCGTCATTTTCTCTCTTTCCATGAAAAAATATACTTTGTTGTAAAAAAAAATGGTTCATGCTTATAGCATGCATCCATTATGAAATACATGCACTTGGCAGGTTGCTTGAGCATTAAAAGAAGTAAGAGTTTTACTTGGCTACGCCTCTTGCAACTCTTATGCTTCTATTGTGCTTAGAAACCTCCAGATGGATGAATGCTAAGTGTGAACAATTTCTCAAATAAAAATGATTTTATTTTGACTATAGTAGCATTTCATTTGACAATTTGGTTAATTTATCTCATATGTGACCCTCCATGGGAAAACGTACAACAACGCTTTTCCGTTAGAGGACCATTTCTAACGGCCTCTAACGGCCTCTAACGGTGTCTAACGGTTT
>JANTNT010238926.1:0-14370 GCA_024752375.1 Entacmaea quadricolor
ATGTATAATAAAACAATTATTGAATTCGGTTTTCGCATGATATCATAAATTATCAAGACCTCAGGTCTGTATTATCTGCCTCAGCCTACGAAAGACCTCGGTCTTGATAATTTGTGATATCATGCTCAACCTCATCCAATAATTGCTTAATGCTGGTTTTACCAAAAGGTATATCGTTTTCTTTTAAATAAGGTAACCGGAATTTCAAGAGGGGGCTGATATTTTTTCAGAATTACTCTGAAAGGTTGTTGGGAAAATAGAGGGAAAAATAAAGGCACTTTTACGCGATGCAATTTATCTTGCAACTCTTAACGCAACGCCATTGCAAGACAAGTTGTAGAAAAAACTGCACGTGTAACATCCCCTCATTGCAATGCGATGCAACGAAAAATTGAGTTGCCAGTTGCAAGAAAGAAAAACAACCATCTACTTTTGACAATGTGGCGAGCTCAGTTGCAGCTTGTAACACTACCTATTTTCTATATCATACTCTCAATTCCTGTTAGGCATAGTCTTACCTTTTCCCAGTATTCAACCTAATACCAGGGAAAAGTTAAGACTACTAATAACTAACAAATAGAAAATATTCCAGAGAGCTGTTGTGTAAAACCAAGCCATAGGCAAGCTGGTTTTACACAGAGCTAGAGACTTCTCACAAACTTTCCCAAGTGTTTATATCATGCCATGTAATCACAGGAAAATGTTTTCTACTTGTTTTATAAAATAGACAAGAGAAGAAACTCTACCCATGTTTACACAGCATCATTCAACAAAGTTGTTAGCCAATCAGAGTGTGCATACATATGTAGTATCCTGTTTATTTTATAACTTGCCATATTGTTTCCCAACTCAAACAAAATCCATTCTACAACCACAGCAGTACTTTAGCTGGCTTCTATAAATTTAAAAAGTCACTGAATATCAGTAAGACATGGAAAATTTTTATGCAATCAATTCATTAAGTTTGATATACAGACTAGGTTATTGGAGCTGGAAGTTTTTTTTTATGATTTAGATAAAAGTTTACATGGACTATAGCTAATGAGTTATTGTGAGGTTATGAAACTGAATACAAGATGCTTTATATACAAGGGTGCTACAATTTGCTAGATAGTTCTTTTCTTACTCAAAATCTTTTGCAGACTCATTCATCTTCTTGTCGTTCGTTGGGTACTTATGTAAAGAACTGAAAACCAAAAGAGAAATGTCATTTTAAAGTGATTAAAAGGAGAACACTTGTCACAAAATTTCTCAAAAGATGTTTAATCAATATGTTTATAATGAATTCAATTAAGTCCTTAAAGGTATTGATAAGTAATTTTTTATTTGTCTGAGCTTTTGGCAATCAACGCCATCATCAGAGACTTAACAAACAAAGTAAAAGTTAGGTTCAGGTTTTGTTAACAAGTTCCAAAATTCCAAGAATTCTTCACGGTAATTTGAATGGATGGATTAAGTTTTCTTATGTAGAATGCTTCAAATAAGTTCAGATTCACAGGGTCATTTTTGGTGATGATTATTTTGACTTCAACAGGATTGTTGTTGTTGTTGTGTTCCACTCTGTAGCAACTGGCGAGGTGCTTAGTCACAGAAGAGTTGGCTTGACTTAAATGTTCTTTTATTTGGTCAAGGGTGTGGTGCCGCCAATGTAGAATTCATTACATTCGTGGCATGTAATGCATTAACACTACACAAATCTTAAACCTAATTCTTTACCTTGTTTATTAAGTCTCTGATTATGGCATTGATTGCTGAAAGCTCAGACAAATAAAAATTCTACTCTTCAGTAGCTTGAAGGCCTCAGATGAATTCATTATAAACATATTTCAACATGCAACTTCAATCATCTATTTAAACCAACCAGTTGATTTGACAGATCATCAAAATTTAGCCAATCAGAGTGGGTTCAGTTATTTAGTGTGGTGGTCCACTTCAATCTAACTTGTATTGCTGGTGAATATTTGTGCAAAAAAACACCAATTTCATTGTATTTCCTTTCTGATATAATGAAATTATGAGGAAATTCAATACTTTATGAGAAGCAAAAGAAGATATCCAGTTAGTTATCTTTTTCTACTCAAAACAAAGGTAAAATTACTACTTTTTTGTCACTCATTTTTAGTTCGTTACAGCTTGATCATATTCACTGGCTGAAATTGTCTTGTTTAATTAACTTCCTTGAACTGTCTTTAATAAAAGCTATTTTAAATCAGAACCACTGTTTAATTATACTTCAATCATAATTAAAGGATTGTTTGCAAACTTTTTAGTTAAAGTCGGAGTTTGTGTCAAAGTGTGTGAATTTACACCACTACAGCTCAAGTATGATTAGTTTTTACTCAAAAAATAAGTGTTTTAATTAATTGAAAACTGTAAAATAACCCCTTCTTGTTCCTTTGGCAAGATTCCAGGTAAAACATGATCAAATACCATCTTTGAAACTCTTATTATTTCAATAATATTGAAGGTTTTGAAGAAGACGACTTTATTTGCACTCTTAGAAATATTAAATAATTTACATAGTTTCTAATATGATTTATTTGCTTAAATATAAGCACAGCTGCTTCAAGTAGCTAAAATATAGCTAATATAGAAGATTATTGAAATCAGAAATGGACCTCAAAATAAATACCATAGATGCATTGCTTGCATTTTCTCAGATAACCTGGAACTTAGGACACAATCTACCAAATTCTACTGATGATTTTCTAATCATGCTGCACGGCTAAAAATAATGGCTGGTCATTAGACAATATATCTGGCCAGAATTGAAACTTTTCCAGTCAAATCTTGACCTTGCTGGTCATTTTGACTGGTCACATGGGTTGCCTGTGTGCATATAGTTGAGTTAAGCTTCTCATAATAAATTCAATATTGTAGCCTGTGTTGCAGCTGAACTAAAACCCTAGTTAAGTCAGTCTGCTAATTAACGAATAAAAGCTTGTCCTCGTTTTCATGATTATAGATAATGCCCACGAATGTCCAATACACATGACATACGACTCGTGAATTTGCTTTATGACTCCTACAGGTTGTGAAATCATTGATATACAGAAATTGTGCATAATATTATGTTATTAAACTATAAACATATTAATGAACTATAGAGTGGTTGGGCAGTAGTCTGGTCACCATTTCTCATTAATTCAAAGATGTATTGGTCACCCTGTCGTAAGAGCCTCACTTTAAGTTTTGTATGTTTTGGGTACCCTAAAGCCCCCAAATTTTTGTATGACTTGTACCAATCGTACAACCCCTGCATATAATTATCCGATGGTGCAGATGGTAATCAGTATGCTCCATATTACATAAATATAACAGTCATTTGAAGGAATTACTTGATCGCTAAATAAATATTTGTTGATTTGAAATATTCGTTAAAGGAATTACTCAATTGCTAAACATATCATCAAACATTCATAGTTTTCAAAAAGCCCTCAAAGGAATTGCAATTGCTAAGTGATATATGAGTCACTCGTCGTTTTCAAACAACCCTCAAAGGAATTAAATGAGACTGCTTGCAGGGTAAGGAATTACTCGATGGCTAAACATGATATCATCAATCATTCTTTGTTTTCAAAAAACATCAAAGGAATTACTTGATTGCTTAAAGATATATAAGTCATTTGACGTTTTCAAACAACCCTCAAAGGAATTATCGATTGCCACATGATTGGCTTGTAAGTTTTTCAATTCTAACGCGATCTTTGATTGGCTCTTATACTAGTGCCAGTCTGTGGGTTTTGTTTTGCTGTTGTGAAATTTACTGATGAACTCATTAATTCGCAGACAGAATTAACCAAGGTTTTTGTTTTGCTGTCATGCAGGCTAAACCATGGCAGAGAGTCAAACTGTGAATCACAATGGTCATTGTTTCAAATACAAAACTGTTAATTAAGGCTACACAAAAATCTTGAAAAACAAAATATGCTATCGATTCTTTCTTGCAGTATCTCTGTTGGGTTTTAAATAGTTCTTTTTATCATTTAATAGTCAACTTTAGATTTCCAGCCCACAGGTATGAATTACAAAATATACATGTATTGTACATAAAAGTTTTGACCAGCCAAAAACAAGATATGTCCAAGCTAAAAATAATTAACAAGTTTTGCTTTTTCCATGTGATTTTTTTTAAAAAATTTTGCCAAGCTTTTGCACTACCAGCGCATCTTCAAGGCTAAAGTATTTTGACAATTTAAATAAAACTAAAGACTTTGTGTGAATGCAACAAATGGACCAGAATGGATCAATAACACAATTTCATGCATAGATAGTCTTTAGTTATATTTGGCAAGGCAAAACTATTTATCAATAAGTTTCCCATTTACCTCCATATTTCCATAAATAATGAACAGTCCCTAAACACAGGTAGACGTAATGGAAAAGTGGGGTTAAAATTGTTTTATGCAGCACAAAAGGGTGGCAAAAAATTTCCAGTAAGTAAATTGAAGATTGTATTAACGACCTCTATAATTACCTTAAGCATATTTGTTTTTCCATTTCAGATCATGTTGTGTCATTCCCTACAGGATTATTTGTTTGTTTGCCCAAGGGAATGACACATGTTCTGAAAATGGAAAACATTACAATCAAGGTAAAGAGATCTATTACAACAGTCTTCTATCTCATTTCAAAGGCGATCAAATTCCAGTGTTGCCCAAAGTAGGGGGGTTGATGTTCAACAATGAATCATGTATTGCTTTATAAATACACTGCAAATCTAGCCACTGACCATTGTTTCCCCTGATGAACGCATCACCATACTTATTCTTCAACTGCCCATTCACATATTCTTCTGTTTGTTCCATTGCTATGTTCATGTATCCATCTAAGCATGCCAAAACTCCTATATAAAGCATTGTAAATAGTAGGTTAAAGTATGTGAGAACATGCATGTAGACCAAAACATTTGAGCAGGGGGATGGGGAAGTGAGGCATAATGAAGCAATTTTAAAATAAATAATATGTATATATTGTCTGGGTGGGAGTGCAAGAAAGAAATTATTGGGCTTGAGGTCATAATGGACAGTTGAGCCCAGCAAGATCCATACAAATGACAAAGAGCCAACAATCATTTAATAAGCATTTTAACATATAAACAACTTTTAGACACATTTAGTTTAAAAATTGTTAAAAACTTTTTAAAAAAATTTTATGCTCAACATTTTGAGTCGGTCTGACAGGTTTTTTCCGGACCAGGCCTCACGCTTAAAATAATTTGCAGACAACGTGCGTTTTACTTTTACCTCGATAATCCATGCCATTATTGAGTTTTACTACCACTGGACGACCAATAATCAATTTCAAGAAGTCACTCGGTGTTTGCTTTCTGCTCATAGCCAAAATAAAGCTCAATGCCGTAGTATTCTACACTTTCTTTTACAAACCACCAATAACTTTTGACTTTACTGGCGCCTTTCAGAGTCTGCGTTACTTAAGCCCAGCGGTTAGATTAAAGGTAGGTACTTCATGGGTTTGAACCTAAGTGACTGGCTACTATTGGACAAAGTCTTCGTGACACGTGACAACCGGAAATAAATAGAACGATGACCCTAATTACCAGACTCCACTCGGAAATTTTTGGGAGTCACTCTTCGCCCGGGATGTAGTGCTCCCCGATCAGGGACGTACAGGGGGGATCAGGGATCTGATGAAGTCTGCTAAAAAGCACTGAGAGCAATAGTTCTCCTCATAAAATTTCATTTTTTGGTCTTCCATTTTAACATGAAAGGGGTTTTGTTGGTGACAGTCTTTTTAAGATGACCTTGTACTTCAGAAGATAAGCGCACTTTCGACTTCTCTGCTATTTTTCCAACATTTTTTATTAACGCCAACTTCATTAAGATTCAAATTTGATTTTAAGCTGTTAATCAAAATGAATGAATTGGTTTCTAAAAGCCTTCTTAATCAGTATTGTCAGAAAACTCGAGTTGCCTTGCCGAATTATTCAACGACATCTCTTTTAACGCCTCAAGGTACTCCATGTTTCTTTTGTACTGTTCAGCTGTTTAATGGCGTCAGTTATGAAAGTCTAGGGACCTTCACCAACAAGAAAAGTGCAGAACAGAATGCAGCTAAACAAGCACTGATTGGATTAGGACAATTATCTGATCCTGTAATACAAAATTCACCTAACAGTACTACAGCAACAACAACAACAGCAACGTGTGGTGATAATATGGATAAAAGTCTCTCAAATGAAAATATAGTTACACAGAGGAATGACAATACACAAGTACTATCTATGGTTGAAAAACAGTTTGTATTGCCACCAAATAATCTATCAAACCAAACTATAGTTCCTACATTAGCGACATCTAAAAACATGTTAAATGAAAAGGCACAAAAACTACATATAGCTCTGCCAAAATACAAGACAGAACCAGATTGTGGAGGGACAGGGTTTGTTTCAAGTGTGATATTTAATGGTGTAACTTATTTTTCAAGTGGAGCTTACAGGTTGAAGAAGGAAGCCGAGAAATCAGCTGCTCTAGAGGCATTAAGAGTGTTGCTAAAGCAAGAATGTGTAGAAAGCCATGGTGTGATACCCAGTGCTGCTGACACTTCTGTAGGGCATGACCAGAGTAGCCTGAATACACCTGTTAATTCCATAATACAGCAGAGTTGCTCTGGCACAGGCATGCCTGATGGCCAGGAGAAACAAATGAATCAACAGCAAGGGCTTTCTTCTTCTGTTGCTATGTGCACTACACCTTCTATTAATTTAACTCCCTTACCAGAATTGCCTGTTACACTGACAACAGCTCATATCACTACTACCAGCCAGCCATCACCAGTTTCTTTTAAGAATCTTCTTCAGGAGTATATGCAGCAAAGAGGAATGATTACAGGTCCAAAATATAACACAACTTTGGCAGGTTAGTGTACATCACAGCAGTAGCATAGCAAGGGGGGGAATGGGGGCATGTGCCCCCAAAAATTTTGGCAATTTTAAGAAATATATAGGGGAAAATTATATTTCCACTTCAAAACTGCAAAGGAATGTGGAAATAAATATCAATGTTTTTAAGCACGACAGTAAACATTTTGAGGGAAAACTGTAATGTGTTTTTTGTCTCAGTTTGGGAGTTCACTGACGTCCATAGTAACTTGATATTGCCTTATTTCCCAGAGGCATGCAAACCAATCAAAAAGCAAACTTTTAAATGTAAAAATGTAGAATCAAAGTTAACAGACTTTGTAGTTTGTAGTTTGTAGTTTGTAGTTTGAAGCATGTCCCCAAACTACATTGTTCACTTCATTATTGGACTTTTCAATTCATTCTTTGTTTTAATTTCTGTTAATGACTTCAAAAATAAATTCAAATATCAATCTCTATGGTGGGCCAAGGTGCCTTTGAGGAACTTTCAAAATGGGGCAAAATTAGCCAAAATTAGCTGCAAAAAATTAAGGCATTCTCTTACATATTTGTCTTGGCTTGTTCAAATTTGAATTTAGTGTCAATTTCATTAATGGAAAATTAAATTGACCAAAAATCCAATAATGAACTGAATAATGCAGTCTAGGGGGGGGCACACTTCACGTCCTTTGACTGTAACTGTCTAACTTTTAGATTCAGGCCTTTTCATATGTACAGTCCATTATTGTGGGAAGTCCATTGGGTGCACACAGGAGTTCTCTACAAAGAAACAAGCTGAGCAGATGGCTGCCAGACAGGCACTTCTTACACTTGGCATTGATGAACCTGAAAAACTTGCCAGTTCAAGAAAAGCAAAAGAAAGAAGACCAAAGCTGAGACCCTTAAAGAGAACATATTTTCAAGGACCAGATGAAGGACAGGATTTTATTTGGTATGGTTTAAAAATAGGAATTCTAAAAAAGGTTTTAAACCTAATTGCAAGAACGTTTTCATACAAAAATGCCATGTGATCTTGCCTTTTAATTTTGTGGATCACCACCCTCCACCCTCCTAGTAAAAAAGGGGAATGTTTCCTTAAACAGATTGACAGAATATTTATGGCAATTGATCATGAGTGTAAATATTATCTTTAAAGGATAAATTTTGTGTGTGTATGTGTCTGTGTGTTATAGTGAAATCCTCTTGTATCGACTCTTCAGTACATGGAAGGTTTACCACAAGGCTTTTATTACTATGTCACACACAGGACAATCACACATAGCTAGGTTCCAGTAAGGTTAACGCCTAAAGATCTAAATTAAAATTTGGCCTGTTGATTTTTATGGAGGGAGGAAAATCACAGAACCTGGAAAAAACCCTTGAAGTACAAGAGAGCAGTGGCATAGGGAGATACCTAATGACTCCAAATTTAAGGGAGGACAGTTGCCCAAAAATCATAGAAAAGGCCTTACTCTGACAATAAATGAAAAGTTTAGGGGGTCAACTGCCCCTCCCAAGCCTCCTTCACTAAGCTGCTGCAGGAGGGAACCAACAAACAACTTTTCTCACAAGTTTGAAGCTCAGAAGTCAAACCTTGGACCTCAGCATTGAGAGGCGTTGCACTATTAGTCCTTGCTAACCATGTGTCCCATTAATTTGTTACATTAATTCCTTAAATTTTCAGGGATTCTCCTCAGAACTTGGAACCCAGACTAAGAAAAAGAGCAAGATTAGATGAAAGTTTTACAACACCAAAAAGACTCCACCTACAAAGTCCTTTGGTTGAAAAGAGTATAGGTCACATTGACTTCCTAAGTGTTGGAGAAATTTGGAAAGAAAAGAATAATATTGCTATTGTTGGAAACAATGAAACTTCATTTGTTTTGAGCTGTACAAGAACTGACAGCTCTCTTCAACTATTAAACACCAGAACTATGGAGCATGTTGAATTAAAACCAGGTATTGTAGTTTGAATGTCTAAGCAGACTCTCTCTTGTGTAGATTTGTTTCTATTAATTAAATAATTTTGTGAGATCTCCCTATATGAGACCACAGGGAGCCCACTTTAGAAATATGTGAAAACATCAGATAAAATCAAAATAAATGTGAGTTTTATTATAGTTTTGTAGCTTAAGACAGAGATGGTCTGCTAATTAATCATAGGCAAATGAAAAAACAAGGGAAAAAATGATTGTAAAACACTTTATCACTCTTTGGTATATAATTATATAATTTCCCTATGGTCTTTTGCTGCTCCTTTGATAGAAATAGATTTACAAGGGAGGAAACACGATCTGCCTAGCAACCACTTCTAGTGATAAATTAATTGTCTTTTTCTGGACAAACTCTCCAAAAAACATGATCAAAATGCTCTTTAACATCAGAGATTCATTTATTGAAAACTCTTTCAGCTTTCCCTGAAGTTTTTCTAATAAAAAAAGCTGAGAAAAAACGTTTTTCAAGCAAGGGCAAAAACTTGACACCTGCTATACAGTAACCAGGGTTTTCAATAGAAGCCAGTAGCTGACAATTTTTGTCCGTTTCCTTATAAATGCCACAAAACATTCTCCAGCTACTTTGCAAATTATGCCACCTACTTTTCTTTCTATTGAG
The DNA here is from genome assembly GCA_024752375.1 of Entacmaea quadricolor. Lineage (NCBI taxonomy): Eukaryota > Metazoa > Cnidaria > Anthozoa > Actiniaria > Actiniidae > Entacmaea > Entacmaea quadricolor. The sequence continues at coordinate 9,473 of JANTNT010238926.1, forward strand.
AACCTTAAGTAACAATGTCCCAAATGACAATTCTTTTGACAAACCTATTACTTAATTTATTTTGATTTTATTTCACTTTTTCACATTTCTAAATTGGGCTCCCTGTGATGAGACTAACTCTGTCTCTTGGGCCCTTCCAGGTGATCTTGATTTGACAGCTCATCAAATTTTAGCCAATCAGAGTGCGTTTAGTGTTTTGGTTTGGCAGTCCACTTGAATCTAACTTGTACTGCTAGTGAAAATTTATGCAAAAAACACCAATTTAAACTGTATTTCCTTTCTGATATAATGAAATTTTGAGGAAAATCAATACTTTATGAAAAGCAAAAGAAGATATCCAGTTACTTATCATTTTCTACATCAAAACAAAGGTAAAATTACAACTTTTTGTGAATCGTTTTTCATTTGTTATGGTTTGATCACGGAGCTTGCTGAAATTGTCTTGTTTAATTAATTTCCTTGAACTGTCTTTAATAAAAGCTCTTTTAAATCAGAACTACCGTTTAATTATACTTCAATCATAATTAAAACATTGTTTGCAAACTTTTTAGTTCTCTTTTAGGTCTCTTCAACAATAATGTTTAAAACAAGTCTGAGTTTGTGTCAGTGTGTGAATTTACACCACTACAGCTCGAGTATGTTTGGTTTTTGCTCCAAAAAATAAATGTTTTATTTAAGAACTGTAAAATAACCCTTCTTGTTCCTTTTGCAAGTTTCCAGGTAAAACATATTCAAATACCGTCTTTGAAACTGTTATTATTTCGATAATATTGAATGTTTTGAAATCAGAAATGGACCTCAAAATAAATACAATGTACCATAGATGCATTGCGCGCGTTTTCTCAGATCACCTGGTTTGTAGGAAACATCTACTCACCATACCTGAATGAACATGGTGAAAACTAGTCCAGCAACTATATGGACTGCATCAGCATTTCTTTAGATAATAAAGTGAAAATCTGTTAAATTGTAGCAAAGTCTGATGGAAATATAGTAACTACCTAATTAATAATAATTTGGAATGGCTAATCATCCCCACTTGCAGCTTAGTAGCTGAATTGCAAGGGACGCAGCTCAATGTGGCCAAGTTGAAGGCATACAAAGGCTCCTCTGGCTGCTGCCATATGACTCATGTCTGGCCACAGAGCACAGCCTAGATCGAATCAGGGTTGGTTTTTGTGGAGGGAGGAAAACTGGAGAACCAGGAGAAAAACCCTCAAAGCACAGGAGAGAACCAACAAACTCAACTCACATATGATGCCGAGTCCGGGAATCGAACCCGGGACCATAGTGATGAGAGGCGAGTGCTCTCACCACTACACCACCTGCGCTTCCCTGACATTTTGGACATTATTCCTTTGTTGGAGTAAAGTGAAAGACCTCTAAATGTGTTAAAGCACATGCCTCACCATTCAAAGCATGAGTAGCATGTGCTGCTAGTGTGTCTCCTCACAGCTGAGGTCCAGGGTTTCTGAGCTTGGCACTTGTGAGTAGAGTTGTTTGTTGGTTCTTTCCCTTGCTCAGGAGTTTCCTCCAAGTTCTGATTTTCCTCCCTCCAAATTAAATCTCTGCTTATAAATTATATTTCTTTGACAAAAATATCTAGGCTAATCCTAAGCTGAATGCATAACTGCATATAACAATAATATTTTACTGTTAGGTTATCGTATCATTGGTCTCAATGCTGATTTTATTGAAAGACAAGGACGTCTCATCTTACAGTCTGAGAGATGTGCAGACATTGAAGTACCAGAAGCACCTGATCCTGTACTAATAAGCTGTGGTGCTGTCATTCTGCATTTGGACCCAAGTAACAGGTAAAGTTCTAGTTATGGATGATGATCTTGGTGAGGATGAGGATGAGATTATTAGGTAGCTGTGCTCTCAAGTCTGCAGTCATCTGTATTGTTATATTTAATTTTTTTCAGCAATTTTTAATTTGAGTGCAAATAAATTACTGTTGTTGTTGTAAAAATTATTGTGTGGTATGTTATGGTGTCATTTATTATGGTTTATAAAATAACTTCCAGAAATCCCAAGTTCTGATTGGCTGAAGAGCATGTTTTTAAGAGAGTTTAAAACAGAAATTTTTTGAGTTATTTTATAAAAGCAATAAAATTCATTTTCCATGTTTCAAAATCTTATAAAAACACTTGGGATGTTGGGAGAACGCTCAAAAATTTTAAAAATCACTCACCCAGAGGCTCGAGATTTTCAAACTTTAGTTGTGTCCTCCCAACATCCCACGTGTGTTTATAAGAGTTTAAAACATGGAAAATGAATCTTATTGCTTAAATGGGAAAGTACATGGTAACAGTATTGTATGGTAAAGTACATGGGTGGGATTATACAGTACAGTATAGTATTTAAGGTATAGTATTATGTCTATGTTGTCCATGCTGTGTGCAGATTTAAAGCTTGCAGGGAATATCAGAACATGTGTGTTGAGAAGTGTTGAGAAGAAGAACGTGAAGCAGAGTGCTTCTCATAACTTCACGAGTGTTCTGATTCCCAAGTTGCTTTAAAACCCTGAACAGCAAAGCAGATGAGTTAATTTCTTTTATAAAATACAAATTAAAGATGGCTGTGCTACTGTGCTGTGTGCTTATTTTTACATTTTACAATTTTCAGGAATCAGTTTCTGTTATAAACTTTATATCAAAAATGCATTTTAGCTTGTGTGACATATCACAGTAACTAGGGAGGTAGAACAATGGATGCAGGACCAGTGTATTGTATGTTTATATTTGAGGGAGTATTGAACAACCCTCCCTAGCCATCTGCCATCCTCAGCAACAGCTTAATAAAAGCCTGTGATAGTTTCCTAAAACGTGACATGCATGGTATAGTATGACTCATTTCAGGATCTCCAAATTCTAATTTGTAATATTTGATCTGCCATTCACAGCTCCCATACTGAAGTTCTTCTCAAACGATACACCAGCAGTCAGGCATTCATCAATGTCAAAGCAGCTTTAGCTCAGTTCTTTCGCAGGTCAGTGTCTGGCTACCCTGTGTCTCTTCCTCTCCCTAGCCTAACTGAACACATAAAACACTGGACCTTAGAAGAGGTCACATCTATTGCAGCTATGGATGTGCCTGCTTTACAGCAAGTGTTCTTGGACTTCTGGAAATTCAAAGATAAGTGGCGAAAGGTGGTTGAGCCACCACTACCTAAAGATTTACAAGATCTAAAGGTAAGTACATTATGTACTATGATAGAGTTTTGTCTAAAAAGTACAATTGTTGCCAAAACTCTTGGCATGATTTTATGTAAAGTAAGTCGTAGTTTTATTTAAAAATCAACCCCCCTGCCCCCCCTAGAGAATGTTCTTCCAAACAGATGGTTTTTCACAAAACAGCTTTTAAACCACAGCAGACTGACAAACCAAACCCCTATCCAATGTTGTGAGGGGGACGAGGGTAAATGTAAATGTAAATGTAGTTATTAGTTCTCCTCAAAGGGGCTTTTCAGAACTAATTTACAATCATCATCAGTGGAGGACTTTACGGGCTGCATAATATGGTGCCGTTGGCAGCTGCACAGCTTACAATCATGATAAGGTATTAGTGATTAGTATATTATGCCTCCAATTGGAATAGGCTGTTGAACCAGGAGACAATAGAGGTTGATAATAGAGGTGCATTTCTAAAAAAGGGGCCGATTGTAATGACATTGTTTCATAGGACTAACTGCTTTTGGCAACAATTGTAGTTACTGACAATAACTACAAAACTTCTATGACAAACCACATTACCAATGAGGCTCACATGATGCAGTGAAACAGTATTCAAACATTGCCAACTAAAGTTCCTTGGTCACTGCATAAGAAAAAATCATTCAGAGCCCATCCAGCAACTAGCCTTATATAACCCTATGCATGGAAAGTGCACTAGATCTGGACACCAATGGTTATATCATCAGTACATAGCCAATATCATATGCCTATTATTCGCGCCAGTGGTCAAGGGAATCAGATGTACAGCTTCAAATAGGGTGGGCTGGAGAAGGATTATTTTGGCCACCAGCAGGGATCAACTGAAGTAGATTTTCCAGTGGAATGAGAGACATGCGAAGATTTTGTGCAAGTGTAAAAAAGTTACAGCATGGTCATGGCATGGAATTGAGAGTCATACAAAGCAAACACAATGTCAATATGTCGCATTCATGTCATGGAACATTTAAATGGCTTCTTTGCAAGCTTAACCACAAGAGGAGTGCACCTGTTCTCATCCAATCACCCATTTTAGACATGTCAAAGTAACATGTCAAGGCATGGCATGACACTACACCTGTAGGTGTGTCAAAACTGGTTGATACAACAAACTTTTCCAAAATCAAATGCACACAATCAAAATGCAGGGTTCAGGGCACATTCACAGCCAACAATGCTGTAATTACACAGTTATAAAGTATCTGCTTCAACTTAAAATTGCAATGTCATACCTTCCTTACGCTTTAAATCAGGACACCTTTACCAGGGTTCGAAATTCATATACATTGACTCACAAAAAGCGAGTTATTTTTCACTTTGCTTGAAGACAACAAGTGAACTTGCATTTTTTTGCTTGTTGATATTTGCCTTGTGCCATTAATTTACATAAACATGATTATGATTATATGATGCTTCATTTTGCTAGTAGATTTCAAGGCAGAAATACTGACTAATAGCACCCCAAAAACATTTGTCGACCAACTGTCGGGCGACAGATCGTTGACAGTTCGTCAACTGTCGCCCAACAGTTTACCGTAAAACACACTTTTTTCCTACAGTTTACCATGGGGTGCTATTAGTCAGTATTTCCTTTCAAGGCAACAAGCATTTTTTAGCTTGCTACTTAAAAAATTAATTTCAAACCCTGCCTTAACATAATTTCTATATTTGGATTATTAGTTG
>JANTNT010239037.1:0-14368 GCA_024752375.1 Entacmaea quadricolor
AAAGTAACAGTATATGTTACTTATTTCACTGCGAAGATCATTCGAATTTATTCATTACTTTATCCGCAGTACAAACCCCTCATATGCATATAATTAATACCAATTGTCTTACTATCCCCATAAGGGATTGAAAATCTAAATAATAAAGAAAAATGCAAGGCATTCTGGTCTTGGTAGTAAAATGACACCATCATTCAAAAGGCCTATTCAAATAATTTCTTTATAACTAGTCTTTTATTCTTTAACTTTTGTTGTATATTTAAAATACAATTTAATGGAATGTCTTTTAGAGTCGGAGGTTTCGTTTGCATCATGCAAGATACTGTGTTAAGATTAATGTGCATCGATGTGCATCTATTTTTCCTTTTACAAAACTAGGAGAAAATTATCAAAGTCACACAATTCATTTGTTTACACCCAAGAAACTGCACCTTGATGGGTGGACTTTTGGCAATGCAGGGTGCACCTTTGACAGTTGCACATCTTTGCAAATCTCTCTTTCAAATTATTTTTCATGCTTTCTAAATCTGCTGAATTTGTTGTTACTGATCCTTCTGTACTATTTCCACCCTCGTTTATTTTTCTTAGTTTAACAGTACCACTTGGAAAATCACTTGGGAATTCAATATCCCAGACACATTGATCGTGGTTGAACTTAAATGTCATGTTTTCTGTTGAAGTATTACGAGATATCATAACATCGCCGTTATCTGTAAAGCTACAACGCACAAACTCAATAGTATTGTTCAAATTATCTCTATCTGTGTTATACCACTGAGTTGTATGAGTATGGCGCGCTACGTCATCGTTATGGCATGCTACGTCATTCTTGTGATCCTTGATATTTCTTAACTGGGAAGAACGTGGCTGATGCTGTGGTTGTATCAAGTCTTTCCGTTTGTCTTCTAGGACTGTTTGTACTGGAGAGCTGTCAAAACCTGTTTTATCTTTGAGGTCCTTTTCCAGGTCCTGGTATATACGAAAAGCACTTTGACCTTCGAGGATATCTAAAAATAGAAACATGTTTCAAACTTTATTTACTGACTTGACTTTTGTACAAGATACATCATCACATATTATAGTCTATTATATGTTAAGTTTATAAGATGTATTTGCAGGTTGAAAGTCGTATAAAAGGTACCGTAGTTAAGAAATCACTTCGCCTTAGTTGCACTTACCCATTACAGCTGTACCGTTTCCGTCGTATGCGCTGACTATCTCACCATTGTAGTCAAATAACAGAGCAATATTTTTCTTGGAGATTTTAGGAGCTACACAAAACAAAGAAACAACTTAAAATTTTGTGACCAAAGAAAAACATCGTTTGCACACGGTTACATGAAGAAACCATCCCATACAATAAATTGCAGTCATTGTATCCCAAGACGCATTTAAAATCCAAGAATGTAGAAAGAAATGACAATATTGTATCTCTTTATACCTTTGTCGACGGAATCTGACACGACCCATTCCCCGAGTGTCACCAGTCCGTGGTTCTTCTCTAGATAACTTTCAATCTGTTTCTTATCACCTCCACATACTATTTGGATAACTGGTTGTCCTGATTCAGTGTACAGTCCATGTAAACTGCCATGAAGCTTCTTTTTCTTCTTTTCTTTAGTGTTTGTTATTATTCTCTTGATCTGCAGCAGCTCTCCACGATGAATTGTGACCGTCGTCGGCATTTTCAAGATGCACTTGATGAACGCCTCCCTTGCTGCTAGTTTCTGCTTTCCAAAATCGATAATGATAAATATCAGTTAGAATGTAGTAAAAATCTCATTTGAATTTATTAGACTAAGGCACTTGATTTGCTTTTGCCCTCCGGTCAAATTTCCGAGAAATTTCTCAGGTTTTGATTGACAATGACCAGCCTGTTAAACAGGTTTTCCAATCTAGAGGCTTTTGAATTCTAAGAACTGATAGTAGTAATAACAATGTTATGCTTCTTTTGAAAACAACCCACCCAAACTGAAGGCGACTGAAGACGGTTGTTTAGTTGACGTTTATTTTAATACAGTTAATAATTTCTCGATTTGTGTTTTATCCACTGCGGATTTCGATGAAACTAAATATTTATAATATAGCTTTGATCATTGAGGACTTGTGTATATCAATCACTGATCATGAAGGGTTGGTTTTGATATTTACATATAATAATACACAACTATGGGAAATATAATATTGGAAATGAGATAAATTGTAGCACCGTCTGGTGGGACTAATTAAGCAGACGGACGTTAGTCCTTGGTCGTAGTAAATATAATTTTTAAATTTTTATGGAAAATATACGGATTTAAATTAAGCTTTGGAATACGTTATTTATAGCCAACATGTAAAATGACTATTATTTTACAACTAAAATTAGATACGTTTGTAACGGTGAGCAAAGCTACTAACTATCTTCGTCCTCGAAAGTTCTCTACTTTCTGTTGCACATTGTGTACAGTTAGCAATTAGTATAGATTCTACTTCATGTTTAAAACTATTTACATTTCTTGCCGTTAAAACGTAATGTTCATTATATGATTCACTATGAAATAGTTTTCTCTTAAGCTTTGCAGACTCCCGTGGAAAGCTTTTAGGGAAATCCACTTCCCATTCATAACCATGATGTACAAATTTCATGGTTAAATTCTTCGTTGAGGTATCCCTTGATATGTCAACTGTTTGTTCGTCATGAGAGAGGGAGGTCACAAATCCAAGGACTCTTTTTAAGTCATCTGGATATTTTTCATACCATTGATCTGTGTGGTTTTGTGTACTTGGTGTAGTTTGTTGTCTAGTGTTTTGTGATCTTGCTTGATAACTTGTAAATGATGTTGGTTCTTGCCTATCTGCTGTATGCCCATATAGTATGCTCTCATCTTTACATTTCTTACACTTATCTTGAAATGTGGATTTAAGTAAAGCCCCAAACCCATCTACATCACCTGTTCCATTTACAGTGTATGTGTTAGCATAGGAACCATGAAGACCATAAAGTTTTTCCTTCAACTTGATTGTCCCCTGTGGAAAGTTTGGAGGAAAATCAACTGCCCAGTCATTTGAATGATGTGTGAATTTCATGGTTAAATTCTTTGTTGAGGTATTTCTTGAAATGTTAACTGTTTGTTTGTCATCGGAGAGGCAGGTCGCAAATTCAAGGACTCTTAAGTCATCCTGATTTGTTTCATACCATTGATCTGTATGGTTTTGAGCATTATTTCCCGTAAAACCAGTCTCTATTTGAGATCTAGAAAACCGACGACTTGGTGTAGTTTTTTGTTTAACTTCTAGATTTGTTGTTAATAGTTTGGACATTTCTGATGTTAGTGGAACAAGGTTAAACCCACTTCTTTTCCTCCTTTGTTGAACGGGTGACTTTTCCTGTGAAGGAGGTTGAGGAAGATGTCTGTACTTATATGCATCTTCTTGTTCTTTCCTTTGAGGGTCATTTTCTGCTTCGGCTGGCGATAATCTGTCAGTCTTCTTTAATGGGGAACGTGAACGCGAACGTGAACGTAAACGATCACGACCAGAAGAATGACCATGATGAGAACGATCCCGCATTCTTGAACGTATATTTATATCATATTCTCTGTGTTCAACAAGCACCTCTCCCTCTGGTGTCCTTTCTTCTCCCTCCTTTATTTTACATAGGATCTGTTCATCCTTCATGAATGGGTTCTCCACATTCAACACTTCGACTTTACCTCTTTCATAAGGAGATCTTTCGTCCACGAACTTGTAAGGTGAAAGTTTCACTTTACCATTACGTTGAATATTTGCAATCATAAGAACAAAACCCTGAGAGCCTGTCGGATAGTTATTTCGTACAGTATAACAGTCCCCGTCACTAGGTTCGTAAAGCTGCAACTGGTGGTGAGAATGCCATTCACCTATGTGGCACAATGGATACTCAGTTGTTAGGTAACCACCCACATGTTTCATGTAAGGTATGTCTTGGTAGAACGATACAGCGGTTCGTTTACAGTTTTGACCTGGTCCTGTAGCAACAAGAACAACAGCATTTCCATGGTTCGTCCACAAACCAAAAAGGTTTCCTCCAGTTTCGATATATGGTAGTTTTCGGACAAAATCCTTGATGCGAATTTCGTCTTCCTCAAAGATACATAGAGTGAAATCTGTGTTTCGGCCTCGTGGATAAAGATATCTTGATGACATGACTTGTAGTAGCGAAATCAAACAAAGTTTTACCCGTTCTCTGATGTACGAAGCGGAACCAAACGACCAGAGCGTTAAGATTGATTTCCAAGCTATTAATTTGACTGCTGCGCAGGCGTACAATGCGAATCAAATTCTTGGAAAGAACAGTTGGGTTTCGCGGAAAACGGGATTTCCCCGAAATGATTAGAGATTTGTTTATAGAGTTCCTTGCATACTGTTTGAATAAATGGTTGGCCTAATTCAAATTATTGTCAATAGAAATTATTTGACAGCTTCAAAGTCGCAAAATGGAACTGATCTGATTCCTAGTAACAATAGAAAGAAAAAAGAAAAAAAAATGTAATATTTAAAAAGAAGAAATGAAGGGGAAAAAACCCAGAAAGAAAAAGAATTGTATCAAATTTCAGAAAGTTTGTTTATATAGCATCACACTGAAACTTCAGTATATCATTATGACCAAAACACGGAAATCAATTTGACAGCTGCGCAGGCGCAAAATGAAACATCCGATTCTTGAAAAGGGGGGTTCGCCAATTTTTAAAAGTTTGTCAATTTATAAGATATGACAAAAAAATATTAATATTATTATTATATAATTTAAATAAGGTATTTTTCTAATCACCAGCGAAAATTAAAAGAAAGTCAAAAGCTTTCGACTCTCATCCAAGAGCCTTCATCAGATGATGTTTTGAGAACTAGTGTCCAGTCTCTATCGTTCGTGTGATAGGATCGAGTTGTGGACTGCTTCTGCATCAGCACTACCTACTTCCTATATAACAGTAAATTCTACCAACAACGATCGGGTGCAGCCATGGGATCACCAGTCTCCCCCGTTGTAGCCAATATATACATGGAATACTTTGAGAAAGAAGCGTCTTTTTTTCCCCAAGGGGTCGCCCCGAAGGTTTGGCTACGCTACGTTTGTTTTTATCAAAGCTGATCAATGTGATCAATTCTCTAGCCACCTAAACTGCATTGAACCAAGAATACAATTCACCAATGAGAGAGAGCAGAATGGCAAGCTACCTTTTCTTGATTCTGTTGTTCACAGAGAAGATGATGGCCTTTTAAAGCCAACTGTTTTCAGAAAACCTACCCTTACTGATCAGTATTTGAATTTCAACTCACATCACCCAATTCAAACACAAGTACAGCGTCATACACACCCTGATCAATCGAGCTAAAACCGTTGTAAGCCGCGAGGACGATCTGAAAGAAGAATTAGAAAAGTGTCACTTTCTCTTAATGCCTGTAACTATCCCAGCTGGGCAATAAAAACAGCAACAACGCCATCCCGTCAACACGCAGACGCTACAACACCTGCAAACAAAAAACTGGCAGTTTTTCTTTATTATAAGGGAGTAAGCGAACATCTAAAAAGAGTTTTCATCAAATTTGGCTTCAAAGTCTGTTTCAAACCACTTAGCACGCTACGACAAGACCTGGTGCATGTGAAAGATCACATAAACGATCAACAAAAGTGTAGTGTCATCTTTAGCATCCAATGCAAGGACTGCAACGCTGAGTACATTGGCGAAACTGGCCGAAGATTTGGAGTGAGAGTTAAAGAACATACTAAGTCTGTGTACGTAGGAGATTCCAAATCAGCGATATCAGACCACGCCAACACTATGGATCACAACATAGATTGGTCTAACGCTAAGATTATTGCACAAGAAAGCCACTGGAAAGCACGAAAAATACGCGAAGCTCTCTATATAAATCATCATGAGCCCATACTGAACAGGGACCACGGATATTATTTGGCCCCAGTCTACAACTCGATTCTATCACACGAACGAAAGAGACTGGACACTAGTTCTCAAAACATCAACTGATGAAGGCTCTTGGATGAGAGTCGAAAGCTTTTGACTTTCTTTCAATTTTCGCTGGTGATTAGAAGAATACCTTATTTAAATTATTATGTCCCAGCAAATGAATCTTCATACTTTCATTATTATTATGTATTTGTGTATAGTATTCAATGGCGCAAACGCAGTAGAGGTGTAAAATTATCAGAAAAGACGGATGATTTTTTCAAGGAAAAGGGGGGTTTCCCTGTTTTAGAGGTTTGCATAATTTTAAAAGCGTGACAACGTTATAAAGGGTTGGCGTGTTGATAGCCACTTTTATGCAGTTGCAAGAGAGTAAAATTCTTGGAAAAGACGTATGTTTTTTTCAAAAAAAGGGGGGATTTCTTCAATTTCTAGGAAGTTGCAACAAATCAAGATAATATTCTTCGGTTGAAGGTCATAAAGTCTTGGGTTACAGGACTATGGCGTAGACGCCGATCAGATAATGATGAAATTCTCGGAAACGACAAATGGGTTTTCCAGAGAAGAGGGGGTTCCCCAAAAATTCTAGGAGTTTGTATACTTTTTAAAGGTCACAAAGTCTTTCCTATATTTCAATATTAAAAAAGGGGTTTCTCAGAATTTTTAATATGTACCAAAATAAGTGATTCAGATAAATATTGAAATTGGAACTCTTTAGTTTGACAGTATTATCTATACGCTTACAGGATTAAAGTTTTAACCTTTTACATGTGATGATTTCTAAACGAAGTCTCGAATTTTGATTATCTTGGATAGTTTAAAAAAATGTGATAAAGTATTATACCAATGTATACTAGATGTAATCCAGTAGATTCTCGTTTATATAAGTTCACATCTCTCTCAAATAAGTAGATATTGTCTTGCCGGTTTTTAAGTGGAATTCATAAGCCTCCAGCCACAACAGACCCTTCATAAACACTTGGTAGAGGGTGAATTCACCTGTCCAATTTCCTTCGACAAAATGGCATATTTTGAGGAGCCCATCTTTCGTGCCGTATGTATGGTCATCTGATGATGCAGAACCATTTAATATAGCTCCACCATGTCGTTTAAGTATTTGAGGTGAAGCAACAGTCAGTTCTGGACATGAGTTAGGGTAGTCACCAGGAAGGTATATCCTTAGCGTGTAACGATGGTCATTGCTTGTAGTCATCTTTAAATCGACTGTTGTGTCACTTGTTGGGTTATTCCAGGTTATTTTGTCCTTGAAGTAGGATTCTACGATCTCTCTCTCCATAGCTAATCTATTCCTCTGGGTTATTGACCAAGGCATATTGCTCGTGTGTCAAGTTCTTGCAATAGTTACTTGTGATCCGCTGGACGTTTGTGACACTTATAAAGTTAATATTATTATGAATATTACTTCATGAATTGATGGTTGCACGCATGCGTCAGTAGCAGTTTACGAGTGCTTCGACTTTAATATCTGCACAGCATAATGAAAATTATACTATAGCTCAAAATGCACTATAGCTACAAATTAAGGTGCAAGCTCAATAAAGCGAGTGAGATCAGTACATTAAGATAATAAAGTAATAATTTAAGCATTTCTCAGATTTTAAGCTGTTTCAGTCCACACGTAGATCATATAGAATTGTACGAAAATATATTTTGAAATTTCAAAAATTTGCTGAGTCACAACGAAAGTGAAAGCGGAAAGAAATATGGCCTTTTGAGCCGCGGATGTGACCATTCGAACTAATGACGTTCATGGTTTCACTAAATTTTATCTCTATTTTTTATTCTTCCTATTTATTTTATTGAATAAGCCCAAATATTCATTGAATTGGAAACGTTAAAAGAGCAACAATTGACATCACTCGCAGCTGCATTTCGTCGCAGGAAGATGCAGTGAAATACTTCTTATGATCGTGTAACTCCAAATAACTTTTAAACTTAACGACTTAAACTCACAGGAGTTAGAACAAAATAGAACACAAAAACCTAAATTTAAACTAGGAAATTTAACAATCCTTCGTGATTTGCCATGGAAAACAAGAAGCAGCCTTCAGACTCAGAAAGAACTGTTAAAGCTGCTTATATAAAAAGAAATGAAAAGGAAGATAACACCACGTCTGATGAGGGAAGTACAGGTTCATTGATTGGATTGTTGACGCGAATCGAGGTTCGACCGCTAATCAAGAGGAACTTGTTTTTAATATTGCGAGTGGTAAACTGATTGTATCTAAATCAAAAAATACTGAAACGAGAGGCAAGAATCCTGTGATTACACAAATGGCTTCCTCGGGATATTTTTGATTCACAAATATTTACTATCATAGGATGTAATGTGTAAGAGCAAACTTTGTCCTAGATCTCGCTTAGATTAAACATTCTTACTAGTTCATAATATGCTTTGTTTCATCAGCTTTTATTTATATTCTATCATGATGACAAAGAATATAAATAAAAGCTGATGAAACAAAACATATTGTGACATTTATTAGATTCTTGCTAGTTGTTAACATGAAGGACCGATACTAATAAAATTTTGTTTGCTGTGGGATTAAAATGCTTAATACCTCGTACGTGCGTCTTAAAAAAACTTTTTCTCAATTTTTTTGGTAATACTGGGAAGCTAACTTTCAGTTTACATTTTAAGTCATGGATGGTTATTAAAATGTACGATTTTATTGCATAGAAAAGAAGTAAAAATAATGCTTGGGATATTTTGTAATTAAATATTTTGGCAAGTATTTTGAAGCTTTAGTAATAATTTCTTTCGTCTTACTAAGACAAATGATAAGATTTGCATAAATTACGATTAAGAAAGTGCAATATTGCAAATTGTTCTATTGCGCTACATTTCCAAGAATTTAAACTTCCCTTGTCACACACTGAACACTACAGCTGTCAAACAGTATCTTATGCAGCCTTGGCTGAACGATGTCTTCAGCTGTGTGTGAACGAAATGATGGTTTTCTTCTCTACATGTTTGAAGAAGACTTGAAAATGATCGAGAAGTGGGCTACAGAATACAAGGAACAGAATAATGGTGACATACCATGTTATGGTGACATGTATGGTCTTTGGACTAACAGCCGTAATCCTGTTGTTCATGTTATTCTCCAAGGTAAATGTATTCCTGCCGATGATTACCTTTTTCTCCAAAGCCCACAGTTCCAAAATAACACGGCTAAGTCAATGTTCAGTTACATTGGTTGTTGGTCTTTTGAAAAACCTACAAAGCGTTATTATCAATATATGATGGATATGACCTCAACCAATCCACCAAGGGTTATTTTCCTGGAAGTGGAACATGAAATAGACTCCTTAGCCTTCCATCCAATTCTTTTTACCGACTGTCAGAAGGAAAATGGAATGATAGAATCTTTAAAAGGGCGAAATCCTTTTAGATTGCCTGATGAACCAAGCAGTTCACTTCATGAAAGGGAAAACGTCGAGGAAGAAAAGAAGGAAGGAGTTATAGCAACAATTGTTGATGCGCTGTCTGACAAAATAAAGACATTGATGGATAGAAACAGTTCCCAAGAATCTGCTAGTTATGCCTCTGCTGTCAAGCAAGGTAACCAAGACCATACATCAAAAGTATCCGATCTGCGACAGGATGATCATGAAACACCAGCCAGTAGTAATCTTCTCTCCCAAGATGTTCAAGATGTATTGAATTGCACCAAAAGAAATCAGTGGTATTTGACAACCGATGGTCAGGAAATGCTTCAGGTGATTTCAAGCAAGTTAAAAGAACTTATAAACCAAGACCCAAAGATTTCAAGAGACAACGATACGCATAATGCCATGATTTTGTTTTCATTTGAGAAAAATTACGTTATTTCATTTCCGCCAAACTTTCCGTCTGACATACCTGTACAATTGTACTGTCAAACCACTTCTAGAACTGGTCGTTCATATGCTTCTCCGGTTACCGAACTAAAGTCAAGGGATCCCTTACAATTAGTTGAGAAGATATTTGCGGCATTGTGAGCAAGTGAAGGCTGATAATTTGTAATCATTTTACTATTTTAGTTCTTGTTCTAAATTGTATAGAATTGTCAGTAATAAAATAAATCAATGCGATCCTCCTTTTATGTTAATCAAAGAATCTTTGAATTGTAATTATATATACATTTTATTTTAAAAATTCTGTCATTAAATCATCACAAAAATATTGAAGTTTTCTTGTCGAATCGTTTGATTTTCTTCTTCAATGATAAAAAAGCTCTAAAGATTTGAGATGAAATATGTCACTGAACAAAGGAGAAAAAACTTGTGACTAAAAATATAAAGATATAGTTACCTTGTAAGAATGTGCCAAACAGCACCTTTGAAAAGCTTTGTTGATCCCGTTTTTTCTGAGAAATGTAACATGAATTTCGGGTATCAGGTGTTTTTCTTGGAATTGTAATATCTTGTCACGCTTGAGTTAAGGGTATCAGAGGTGTTTTCTCATGTTTCTTCAGTACGTCGCTCCTTACCTTTCCTTACATTGATGGATGGAAAAGGTTCCCAAGAGTCTGCTAGTTATGACTCTGCTGTCAGTACTACTCCTCTTCCCTCTCAAGATGTTCAAGATGCATCGACTTGCACTAAAGGAAATCAGTGGTATTTGACAGCCAATGGTCGGAGAATGCTTCAGGAGATTTCAAGCAAATTAAAAGAACTTGTGAACCGAGACCCAAAGATTTCAAGAGACAGCGATACGCATAATGCCATGATTTTGTTTTCATTTGAGAAAAAAAATTACGTTATTTTATTTCCGCCAAACTTTCCGTCTGACATACCTGTACAATTGTACTGTCAAACCACTTCTAGAACTGGTCGTTCATATGCTTCTCCGGTTACCGAACTAAAGTCAAGGGATCCCTTACAATTAGTTGAGAAGATATTTGCGGCATTGTAAGCAAGTGAAGGCTGATAATTTGTAATCATTTTACTATTTTAGTTCTTGTTCTAAATTGTATAGAATTGTCCGTGATAAAAAATATCAATGCGATCCTCCTTTTATGTTAATCAGTCTGAGTTGTAATATGCATTTTACATTAAAAGTTCAGTCATTGAATAATCGCAAAAATATTGGAGCTTTGTTGGATTATTTGATTTTCTACTGCAATAATAATAATAATAATAATAATAATAATAATAATAATAATAATAATAATAATAATAATTTTACAGTTTGACAAACTGAAATGCATATTTATTTAGTTCAGAAATTGTTGCCTAGACCTAGTCCGCAGCATGTTTCACAAAGATTGTAATTGAAGTTGTCAATAAAACCGACCATAATAATAATGAACTCCTTAAGATTTGGTTACGCAATATCTCAAACTGAAAAGGAAAAAAAAACTGTCGATAAGACTAATAATAGAAACACATTCACCTTATAAGAATGTGCCAATCGGCATGTTTGGAAAGCTTTGTTGACCTCGTATTTTTCTTGGAATTGTAACATCTCGTCACGCATACACTAAGGGGCATCAGAGTTATTTTTCTTACATCTTGTCACGCATGCGTTATGGATATCAGGTATTTTTCTTGGAATTCTAACATTTTGTCGCGCATTCGTGAAGGGTATCAGAAGTGTTTGCTTATATTTCGTTAATACGTCGCTTCTTAACTTTTATACCTATATTCTGCCAAACAATGTCGAGAAGGAAGAGGGACAGTTTTGTTCTCTACATGTTCGAGCAAGATAGGAGAAGCATGGAGAAATGGGTCTTACAGTATCCAAAGAAGGAGACAGGAGGTGACTTGTTTGGCTTGTGGACAGGTGAAGGTGATAACGCAGTCATTCATGTTGTACTTGGTCCTGGTCGAGAGTGCACACACGGTGATTATTTTTTCTACCAAGACGTATCTTACCTTGAGAAAGTAGGAAACCTGCTAACGGCGGACTACATGCTTGGTCACATCGGTGAATGGCACTCACACCATCAGCTGAAACTTGATGAACCAAGCAGAGGAGACTGTATGACAGTAAAGCACAATTTTCCAACAGATTCCTGCGGTTTCTTTCTTATGATTGCAAATATTATCTCTAAAGACGAAGTTAGCTTTTCGCCTTATATTTTTAAAGATGACTCACAGTTTTATAGAGCAGGTCATGTTGAAACAATTGGCAGAAGAAGTCCCTTCCATCTTGTAGAAGAGATTTCTAAATCTTTAGCTAATGAGAAAGAAAACAAAGATAAGAGTCTAGGTAAGAAAAAGGACAGAATGAAAAAGGATGACCATAAGAATGCCAGTATCAACACAATAACTTCTCTGTTTATGGAGGGAGAATCCACGAGTAATTCTTCTGCTGTAAGAAGTAGAGAATGCTGCTCAAATGATGTGCAAAGAGATGCAGCATGTTCAGTTGTATGTCCTGATGCAGGTTTTGATAGTACAGCTACAGAAAGTTCAAAAGGACGGGAACCATTTCAGGAGGTACCCAAATGCATTAACAGCTACCAGTGGTATACAAAAGACGAGGGTCAGGCAGTTGTCAGAAACATTCTTCATGAATTAGTAAAAATTTCAGACTCTACTATTAATATACAGCAAGAGAATGATACTGTTCAAAACATGAAAATGAAGTTTAAGCATTCCGAATCTACTGTTCGAATATTTTTTCCGTATAATTTTCCAACCGGACAAGCATGCATTAAAAAAGATGATAACCCTGAAAAAAATATATATACCTCGTTTTACAGCTTTGCATGTTTTGATTCTCGTGTATTTGTAGCCAAAATACAAAAGTTGCTAAAAAGCAAATACTAAATATTTGATTTATAAATAATTGTAAGATTCCTCAGATACAACTCAGTGAAAATAATACTTTTTACATTTATATCTTTGCTCATTCTTCTTTCTTCTTTGTTTTTCTTTTTCTTTCCTTTTTCTTTTCTTTTTCTTTTTTTCTTTGTTTTATCTTTTTTTTAAGATAGAAGGTTTTTCTGTTTGTCTGTCTGTTGACATATCATCAGCACATAATTTTTAATCACTTGCTGGCATTTTAGGGAAATCCCTTATTGAAAAACGTTTTTTCTGAGAATTCAAGTTTCACTAAACGCGTAAAGAAATATTTTAGATCTTTTTCGAGACACTTAAAACTAAAAAGATATTTTGTCAATTGTTGTAAATTTGATGAATAAAGTTAAAGCAATAAAATATCGAGCTCACCTAAAGCCTGTTTTAGAGTGGTTTTCATTAACCCGTGAAATACACTTTAGCGTATTACGCATTATGACACTCAAATTCTTTTGTTTTCTATTGTATTTATCTGACTATTACACTTTAATTAGTACACTTTGTTTCACGGGTTTATGAAAACCACTATTTATTTTTCATATGAACAACTATTTGGTTTATAGAAAGCGCTGTTTTGATTATGTTTTAAGAATTGCAATGAAATAATAAAAAATAAATGTTGATTCTGATGCTCGCGGTAGGTGAATATCAATATGAGCTTGCGATTCTGAGAATCGGGGAATTTCCCTTCTCAGTTCTCAGTATTGTGAATGCGTCATGCGATAATTCTTAGAAACGCTTGCTAATCATATCGTCATGAACATTCAAGTATATATTCAGAAATTTTTGTTCTGATATTGTTATAAAGAAATCATTTCAAAGCTGTCTACTTTTTCTTGGAAATCACGTGATATCATATATTTTTAAGACATCACTCAGGAGAACGTTGCGCAAGCTTCACGATGGATCAGCCAAATAAACGCGTTGTGTGGTTTTAATTGTAATATGCATTTTATTTTTTTTAATCTGTCTTTAAATCATCATCATCAAAAAAAAAAAAAAAAAAAGAAAAGAAATTGAAGTTTTTATTTCGAATCATTTGATTTTCTTCAATAACTATACGCTTTGCAAGCGTTCACTCGTGCCCATGTACTTTTGGACATGAGGACTGTGTGCGTAATTTTTGAGCTGTAGGGGACATGTCAAAATTTGGTGAGTGGATTCATGTGCACATTGTACAACACTTGCATTTTTCTGTCACTTTGGAGAAGTTTTATAGACTGAGAGGTTACAGATAAATATTGGGTCCGGGAAAACGTTTGTGACAGGTTATCTTTGGTTTTATATTTATAATAAGCAGGAATTCAGGACTTTATTCCACGTGATTTTGAGTCGCGAGACCTCCATAAGATTTATAGAATTTATATAAGCAAACGTGCATATATCGACACAGCCTTGAATCAACTAAATGAAACGACACGAACACCTACAAAAGAATACCAAGGATGTTCAGCCAAAACCGTCGAAAATAAAATCAACACCTTTTGGAAAGAAATATGTGACCAAAATGAGATCCCACGTCACAATAATAAGATAATCATCATCATCATCATCATCATCATCATCATCATCATCATCATCATCATCATCATCATCATCATCATCATCAT
>JANTNT010239369.1:0-14363 GCA_024752375.1 Entacmaea quadricolor
GATACTGATGACTGACTGTATATATAACTATTTGACCAACTGTAAATACAAGTCCTTTCTGACCCTATGAACACACATTACCTACAACTCACCGATTGATTCCTTAATGTTATGGTCACGAAAATGTTCGGGCAGTGTTTAATATCGGTTTACCATACAAATTTACTAAGGCCTTGTTCATACTAGCATCATAAGCATCATAATCGTAATCGCAGTGGTGGCGATCATAAAATTAAGAAGTGTGAACGGATGGGATGCAAGCTGAATTGTAAGCCTCGCTTCCTTGTTATTTTCACCCCAGTTTAAAAAATTTCAAATAAATAATGAGCGTTGTGATTGGTCAATCCTTACGATTGCGCTTACGATTACGTTTTTATCAGTTCACACTTGATCGTAAGGTGATCGTAACCGATCATAGTTGTAATCATAGTCATAAGTATAAACCTTCTGATCTTAACTTGCGATTGTGATTACAATTACGATTACGATGCTAGTGTGAACAAGGTTTTGGTGTTATTTAAAAAACTAAGTAAATAAATCAAGTTCATATTTCGTTCAAAAGTTAGAAAATTTGTATGGCAAACCAATAACATTGTCTGAACATTTTGTGAACCATAACGTTAGGGAATCTGTTTAAGTTTAGAGGTCATTCAGTGAACTATAACTTTGTACAAAACCTAGCTACTATTGATCTAACACCAATCCTGCATTCTGATTGGCTATGCTACTAGGACTAATATTGTGATAGCCTACTAGTAGCAAAAAGTGCCAGTGTGCCAGTTTTTGAAAAAAATAAATGATTTTAACTCATTTACAGTGTGGCTACTATAACCAGGTTTCCCTTTGACAAAGTTAATCAAGATTTAGATTGAAAACAATGCATACCAACTTCAGCCAATAGGTGACTTGCACTAAGAGGTCACATGACCCTACCTCACTTAAACCAAGCAGCAGTGTCAAAACAGACTCCAGAAATGAAAAGAGCATCTTGAGATTAGTTAAAGGCGAAGTTTTAGCACACAATGTTTAACATGGAAGAAATAGCATTAAATACAAAATAGATTATTTTATAAGGCTTTGTATGAAAAAATGCACTGGCAATGCAGCAATGCTGCTGTCACAAAGTGTCCTCATGTCAAACATTTTTGGTGTACAACTTCCAGGAACTGATATGTAGTAGAAGCCAAACCAACTTTTTGTGCTACTTCCATGCTTGACATATCCCTTGCTGAAAGGGAATTTAACACACTAAAACTAAATATTGCAGTATCAGAATTTATAATAGTATATTTTTATGTAATCACATGTTATTTTCTGTGTAGGGTATTGTGAAAATGCACATAAAGATGGTGACAATATAATGCTGATTCATGCCAATGATATATCTGATCGTCAGATTCAATTACATCCATGTGAGTATTTCATTAGTATCAAACTGTTAATTAGATTATTTCTGTTTGTGCTTTATGTGTAATTACTTTTGATTTTCTTGGGAACAATTGTAAACTTCCACTATAATGGATCTTATTCATTTGGGTATAATTCCCACGTAAAATCCTCTTAGATCACTGGCAAAATGGGGATACATTGTTGCTCATGGTGACAAAACATGGCAACATTGTTGCACTCAGCATGGACACAACAAATGTTTCTGTTTCTAAGAAACATTTTTCTGTCCTAGACACAAAATCTGTCCCCCACAATGTTTCATGTATGGCAAAACAGGGTAACAAGGGATGTTGTTGTCACAATGTGTCCATGTTTTGACAGGGACTTAGGAATAGGAGTCTTTGTGTGAGCTACACATGTTAATGAATCTTCTTAGGCATGGCCATGAAAGAAAGAAATGATACTCCAGGGAATATTAATAACACATGGTCTGGATTAGGGCAACCATGAATAAGGTTTATTGAAAGAAAAGTAAACTTTTTTTTGGTCCATTAACTATAATTGAACTCTGGCAGAAAATGGTAGAGGAGAGTCTATTTTAATTTACTTGATCTATTATGGACTGAGTTCACTGATTCCCCTAGTCAAGTCCAAGTCCGAGTCAAGTGACCGAGTCAAACAGGGCTTCCTGTGTTGATGAAGTTTTTCCACCATAAAGTACTTAAAGCTCCTGCATTAAGATGGCTGTGATGCGATATATACCTGGACGATGAGAGAAACACTCATTTTATACTTACTTTAGTCACCGTATAATCAAGCATATAATATAATCGTAGCTAATGCAAGGAGAGGTCTGTGCTTTGCCTCAGTATAAAAAAATACCAGTAATCGATCTTTTGTTTGCGTGAATAAAATTTAGTCTATTCTTGGTTGTACAAAATCCGGCATTTTTCGCTACAAGAGGTCTATCCTATCGATGTTTAGTCTAATTGGCTGTATAAGTTACTATTTCTTCTTTCTGTAAGATTGTATTTTTAGTTTTAAATGAGTGTATTTAAATATGCAAGAATCAGATAAAGATATCATTAAACCAGATAAATTAAAAGACAACTATAGTGTGCTCCCAACCCTTATCTAATGTTATTTTAATCCTTTATCGAAACTATTGTCAAAATCAATTTTGGTTCTGTGTTCTGAAGGAATGGATAATTATTAAAAACATTAAACAATTGCCACATGATGACATTGTTTAATTCTATGTGCAATTATATGATGACAATATTGTTGTGAATACAAAGAAAACAAAGGAAGATGTAAATGCATTTGAATAAAACATGACTTAATCACCAACCGCCATGCTTTCCAGCTTTTTATAGCGTATACCGCTGATCTATATTAGTGACTCTGATATTTGACTCTGACTCAGACTTGACTCGGGCTCGGACATGACTCGGAAAACGAATTTGCTCTTATGGACTGGTGTAGATTTTTATTTGTTTCAATACTTTTAGATGGATTAACTACTGTAGAAAGCTGGGAGAAATGGATAGAGAGATGTACAGAAGAATCTAAAAAGTTGCTATCTACATTTGAAGAAAAGTGCAAGAAGCTAAAGGTTTGGATGATTTATTTTTTAAATATTCACTAAATTAAAATTATATTTTGTAATGGTTTTTGCACAGGGAGAGTTTTACTGAGCTGTTTATTTATATATTTTACAACTCCCAGTAAGGGGCTCTTCCATTGGGTTCACTCCACACACACTACCACTACATTCATTATGGTATTTACAACACATAACACTCAAACTCACATGTTGATTTTTTTCTTGACATGGCATTCCAACATACCAATATAACAGTTTTCAATTCTATTATAACAGCACGTAAGAACTAAGGAATAATGAATCACAAAACTAATTACTAGATATCTTGTGCAATAATCGATTATACATAATCAAATAAGTCTTGGAAGTCTCTCAGAATAACTAAGAAATCAAAGGACTTGAATAATCTCATAGAATAAAAATCTGATCTTGCTAATATTTTGATTTACCAATTTTATGTATTAAGTTTGTAATTTAAAGCATATTGTCACTGGATTACCTCTGTCCCCACTATAAAGAGAATAAAATCTCCTACCAAACTGTGACATAAGTACAACTACAACAGATTATGCCTCTTACGATCAAATATCAAGTTTAAACATGCAACTAAGTAGTTAATTATAAACAAATTGGCTAATAATAAAATATATTCATTACAACATTTCATTACTTTTAGTAACATTTATTTGTGATTTATTTCAGTATAATTGCAAGCTTTTCACTCAGATAGGTAATCCTGCCGAGGTGATATGTAAATTTGCTGAAGAGAAGGAAGCTGATCATTTAATAATGGGTTGTCGTGGTCAAGGTACCATACGACGTACTCTCATGGGTAGTGTTAGTGATTATTGTGTTCAGCACTCAGCTGCTCCAGTCACTGTAGTTCCACCAACAAACAGACAGCATCATGGGTTTCAAAATTAAGGATTCTTCTTGCTAAATACTTTGCCATTATGATGACAAGGTTCTGAGTGTCCTTTGTGTGAAACACAATCAATTTATCTATACTTTCAATTAGGTGTGAGGGTTTATAAGATAAATAAAACAATATTTTGGCATATTGTTGTTAACAAAATGATTTTGTGTTATAGAATGTTTGCATTTTCATAAAACATTTAATCAGAATGGTTAGAAATATTGTTTAGCAATATTTTCCAGTGACTCAAGCATATTTTGTGAGCAACAAGATTTTATTGGGGAAAATGGTTAAATGGGACTGATGAAATTGTGTTAATAATAACACAAATAGCCCACTTATAGTGATTTTGATTGTTTTGTATGTGATAACTGAACCAAAATATCGAAAGTGGGCATTTTACTTTCAATGAACTGATGCACAGTGCAAAATGCTCATTATCAGCGTGCTGTAATGGACTATACCATGAAATTCATGATGTAATGAGTTTTTCAATACTGTGCACTCATTTTGAATGACTGCAGTTTTTGATGTTCTTCGAACTCTGAGATTCAAACGGCAACCGCCAAATGGCGTTTTTGCTTCCGTCAATCAAACCTCCGAGCATTGCCAAACAGTTCCGCGACTCCACCCACTCAAAACATTTTCGTTTCTCTTTGAAGACTTTCAGGAGATATTTTAGGACATAAAAATCGCCTTATCGGATTCTGGAAGAGACATGAAACTGTCGACAAAGTCGGGGTTTAGGTACATCCTATTTGGATGTTGGATTTCACGAATTTTCACTCTGCCCCAATAACTTTACCGCTCGACGTTACAGTTGTGAATAACGACGGTAAATATATAAGATCTCTATAACATTATCCGTCTCTAATTAGATTTATGTACCTGTTCCCCGACTTAGTTTTCAATCTGTTTCTCTTCCAGATCCGTAAGACCCTGATTTTTATGTCCTAAAATATCCCTGAAAGTCTTCGAAAAATTCACTGAGATTCCGCATTCATTGTTCTACCTCCCTAGTTACTGTTGCTATGTCGGACAAGCTAAAATGTACAGCGTAGAATAGAAACCGATTGCTGGAAATTGTAAATGTCTGTCTTAGAATAAATGCATTCTAAAAATACATTAACAGGGGCGGCGGAAGCGTGGGGGCCTGTTCCCCCCACCCCCCCCCCCCCCCCACAAAATATTGGCTTTCTACGTCATCGTTTTACATGACATGTCTGCATTCAAACTAAGCAGCGGTCATTACAACGTAAAATAATATTGTAGTGCCCCCCAAACATTTTCAGCTTCCGCCGCCCCTGATTAAGAAAAATATCTATACTAAAGAAGCTTATGATTTTGAGTTTGTTGTTGGGACATTCTGTATTCCATTGTGAAAACAACCCATTTTTTGCTAATCACTCAAGCGAAGCCGGGGATCGGTGTATTCTCTAGGACTGAAAGTGTTTTGTTCAAGGTTTGATTGACGGAAGCAAAATGCCATTTGGTGGTTGCCGTTCGATGGGCCCGTTTGAGTCTCGGAGTTCGTAGAATATCGAAAACTGCAGTACGAGGGTTAGACTTCTTGTTCATGCTTCATCGTTCTTCCAACAGCTGGCCATGCAGCACATGCATGGTAAAGGACTCGCAGCAGTCGAACGCACATTTAATAAATGCCGCGGCGTCTAATCGAGTAAATACGTTAATTATTATATACCGGACATAGTTCATAGTAGTAAACTCGGTTTCTATGTACAAATCAGGAGAGCATAATTATATTTTTCAAGGAATTGAGTTACTTTTCAGTTGTGTTTTGTTTCATAGTCGTGGCGAAAGGAATCATAAATAGAATAGAATAAATATCTCACGCCCAAAAAGCAATTCTGATCTGGTGTCTACATTTTACGTTATCAACTATCTGGTATAAAAGGCTCTTTCAAGAAACAGTCAAATCTAAAAAATGAACACAATATGTTAGAAGTTTGCGGGAAATACACGTTGTTGTAAATGTAGCGAGGATTGTTTTGCGAGCGACGGAAGTCAGTGATCGGTTATTGAAAAGAAAAAGCTAGCCGCAATATATATTTTTATCATATTTATCCCGGGCCCATAATAGACTCTATAGACAACCACTGTCTCTGATTGGCTACTCTACTACACGGCAATCGGCTCATATACCGTGAGTAGAGAGATCAACAAAATGGCAACGCTTTGGTGAACTTTCAGAAGACGAAATACAGACTTTACTAAAAGATTTTTTATTTCTCATGATCCAGTGGTTGTCTATATTATAAAAGTCATTCCACTCAATCTCGTCGAACACGGGTGATAGAAAACAAGGTGCTATGTGCATCGTCGGCTATCAGCTCATGTACAACTTGATTTCGTGGAATAACATATTTAAATGTGAGCGTAGAAAGCACTACATTTCGAGTGTCAAAGCATATACATTTGCATAAAGTTAATGCATTATAGTGCGAAAGGACGTATAAGAGGTTAGCCCAATCGAGAGTACCTCCATGAAGTGAACGAGAGAACGCTACTCGCATATGACACCGAGCCCAGCAAGCTCGAACCTTGGGTCGCGAGTGCTCTCACACCCTTGCTTCACCCCCTTCTTTTAATAATTTAGACATTTCCCCCTTTTTTGTGTATTACTTTACATTTTGCCTCCCTCTTATTTCAGACACCCTCCTGATACACAGGAAAAGGCTCTATGCAATACCATAGTGTGATTGTTCAGAATTTACGATTGATCAAGTGTTCTTAATTGAACAATCTCCATATTGGCTTGGGTACAGTAGAGCAATACCTTGATCAATTACCATACAAACTGTATGTGATTACTTAGAGTCGTTTCCTGTGGATAGTTATTGCACAGTCCCTACGTTAAATGAAATGATGAAACTAGACTGCAATTTCAAGATTTACTCTTGAGGGACTGCCTGAAGGCGCAGATTTAGTTGAGTAATTAAGCCCTACCAATAAAGTAAAAAGCCTTCCATCATCCGTCAATAAGAACGAAACCATCTCGCCCTCTGTCATGAACATAAAAATCTAAAATATTTACAGCTATTTTCATTTTATAGTTGGTTACTCAGGAACAAGAAAACGGTTGCTTTTAACAAGATTTCCGGCACCAAAACTGGCAGGAAAGCAAATAGAAATTCCATTGATGATATGCATACATTGGCTAAAGATAATATTTTCCAAGGCATTCCTAAAAATGCACATTTCGCGCAAAGGCAGTATAAAAATTAAAATACTTTTTAAAAATTGTATTGATTTAAAATTCCTGTTATCATCTTTGAGAAGGTAGCACGCAATAGGAAGAAGTGTCTTTTTGATATGACACCTGATAAAATCAGTTTTGTTAGGTATAAGTCATTAGTTAGATGAGCCGCTCCTGATTCGGAGGTTTCAACATAGAGTTTAGTTCTACTCTTCCTCCATCCATTTCTTGTTTGCTTGGACTATAGGTGCCATTCCCAGATCTCTTTTTATATAAAAGTATTAAAATAAGAACTAAAAGAATAAGAAGTATACAAGCAGCCAATACTCCAATTATGAGTCCAACAGGCTCTTCTGCTTTGCGGGGAAAAGGTTCAGTAACCTTGGTTAATTCACAAAACGTCCCTTCATGTTGTGTTGTACAGTTACACGTATAGTTACGATACTTAATACTAGAGATACATGAAGCATTGTGTTTACACTCGTGATTCTCACAGTAATCAACGTTTGTCTCACAGTTTGTACCCGTGAATTTATAACCACAAGAGCACTTGTAGCCTTTTGATGTACTCTCACAAGTACCTCCATTTGTACAAGGATTGGAGTCGCACTTGTTTGCAAGCTCACTGCAATTCTTCCCAATGTGTCCTATCTCACATGTACAAATATAGTCGTCCATAAGAGGAACACACTGGCCATTCACACAAGGGTTTGGTTCACAATATTTCGTTAAACCACTGCAGTTCATATTTCCAAATCCTTTGGTACAGTTACAATGATATTGATTGTATGCCACCCTAAGGCATGTTCCATTCATACACGGAGATGTATCGCACGGATCTACAAGCTTATTGCAATCTTGCCCCTTGTAATCAACCGTACATTCACATCGATAACCAGGAAAAAACTGTTTATTAAAAGTGTGACTATCAATACAAGTGCCATTGTTGTTGCATGGTCTACTATCACACTCATGGATATCATCAGCACATGTCTTGCCTTCCCAGCCAGGAAAACACGAACAATAAAACCCTGTAGAGTTACCGCTGCAGTTACCATGACGACAGGGTTCTCCAACTTTACACCACTCAGTAGCGTTATACTGGCAATTCTTTCCATAACTACCTCCGTTGCAATGGCATTTATACGATCCCCTTGTATTAGTACAATTGTTTGTACCAGTCAGAGAACACGTTTCAAGAAGACATTCGTTGACATCATGTTGACAGTAGGTACCGTTGAATCCTGCAGTACACTTACACGTGTACTTATTCACACCATCAACACATGTTGCATTGTTTGTACAGTTGTGTCCTACACAGTCCTCAATGTTTATCTCGCACTGCCTGCCAGTATAGCCAGCAACACATGTACAAGTGTAGTTAAGATGAAGGTCTGTACAACTGCCTCCATTCTGACAAGGTGATGACGAGCACTCGTTTGTTACTTCCTTACACTGTCTTCCCAGATACCCTGGGTGACATTGACACACAAATCTATCTTTACCGAAGTCACTGACCTGAATATTACTGTCTACATGAGCAGTCATGTTATTGTAGCATGTGGCATTATTATAGCATGGCTGGTGAGCACAAGTCATGTTAGCTGTATTATTGCATATGGAACCTGCAAAACCATCTGGACATGAGCACTTATAAGTATTCCAAACATCTGAGCAACTGCCACGGATACAAGGTTGAGAGCTACATACATTGTCGCTATGACAACCGAGAGATACACCAGACAAACTAACATCAAAATGAGGCTTTAGTGGTGTCACGCGACTAACATTGTAGCTGGAGTTGTAGTATGGTTGGAATGGCAACAAAGCCCCACCTACACGTAGGTTGTCAAGGCAACCTTTGAAAGGTATCTGTGTACCAGATCCAATGTCAATGGTAGATATCTTTAAAAGATCTTGAAGAGCCTGCCCGGAGAAAGGCGACACTGAAAAGCTTTTGACTGTTTCATCGATCATCAGTTGAACTGAATCTGATACGTTAAGTTGTACATTGTGCCATTTACCATCGTTGATAGGTTGGACTGAAGAAAATATGTAAAAAAGTATTAGATAACAACCACCGATTAATACCATAATTATCTCTGTATTTACCTGACAAGATATGTCCTGATGCTGCACCAATATTATACGTTACATTGAGCGTTCTATTGTCTATTCTGACTATCAGTTTCTGGTTGTTGTTTGATGCAGCAAATATGACTGCAGTGCTTTGACGAGTTCTTATTCTGAAGGAGAACTGGGCCTCGAGGCTCACATTAGAGGTGAAGTTAAACTTGGCTTGGCTTAGGCTCGTGTTAAACGTTGCAGGACGAACACCTTGGGAAAAACAAAAACTCTGGTTAATTAAAAAATTTAATCTAATTGTATCAGTGGATTTCCTGACTGCCAAGCAGTTCTGTACTCATTTGACTGCTGCATGAATTCCCTGTAGTCAGGTCTAGCTGTTGGTGTGGATTTGGTTCAATCTATTTGTATGGATTCGCTCATGCATATGGAGTTCCGTACTTTCATGGATGAGTTTGAATTTGGTTCTTCCCGCGTTCTGTTCTTCCTTTGAAAAACTAATTCGATTTTTGATTTCGGAAACTCCTGAATTCACTAATTTTTATTTTAAATTTCTATCACTGAATCATTTATTTTACTTACATTCAAATTGGCCAATGTCAACATCCAAACATCTGCTTCTTGCATCACATGGTTGAACCAGTGCGCAGCCGTAGAGTGAACAGTTTCTTCCTCCGTAAAATCGATCACAGTGACACACAAAATCATTCCAAATATCTTGACATTTTCCTTTACTCCCACATGGAGAAGAACCACACGCGTTCTCTCCTGGGCAACCTTTACCTAAACCCTCAGCTTTAACAAGTTTATAACTTTCAGACGTTGTAGGATCGGAGTAAAACAAGAAAAGCTTGTTATTGAGTCGCATGTCTTGAATACAACCACGCAGTCCTATCTTTGTTATGGCAACACCCTCTGGGAACTGTGACCAATCTTCAAGTCCACCAAGATATGACGTTGACAACTGAATAGATGATGGTAGATTGATACCAGAGAGAGTCGAGTTATCAACCTTAGACCCGTTAACACTTATGGAAATAAAGTGATATTGTCCGTCACTGATATTTGGATTAAGTGTCAAAGAGCTCTTAACGTTGCCTTTAGTAGACTGTATAACAATGGTTCCGTTAGAAAGTGTTACAGTGACGTG
Organism: Entacmaea quadricolor; assembly: GCA_024752375.1. NCBI lineage: Eukaryota > Metazoa > Cnidaria > Anthozoa > Actiniaria > Actiniidae > Entacmaea > Entacmaea quadricolor. The sequence goes on from JANTNT010239369.1 coordinate 10,364, forward strand.
ACCTGAAGACCCGTTAAGAAAAGCTATTAAACCATTACTCTCTCTTGTTCTCATAAAGAAAGACAGTTCGCTATGGATGCTGAATGTCGTTGAAGTATCAAACTTAGCATAGCTTGCTTTGACAATAGCCGACTGCAAAGATCTTCTTCTTCGCCGAGCGGCATTATTGAGAGGCGACTGGGCACCAAATGTTCCTGCGATAAAAGCTTGAAAAACAAAAAATAATATAAAATAAATATAAAAATGTAGTCAAGCTATTACGGACGCAAGTTTGCTGACATTCCTTTTGATGTACAAGAGTAAATGGCTTGAACCCAGGATGTACACTTAGTCAGTTGTGACTAATGAAAAGTTCTGATAAATTAATATTTTTTTCTTTGCTGTAACTACAGAAAACTAAACCATACGAGGCCCAAGCTATGTATTTGTGCCGCTTATTTACAATAAATGTATGCAGCTGATACATAATCCCTGATTTTTCCAAGATGTTTTTTCCACCTAAGTGAAACACGGTACAGGCAAAGATCAAAATACAAACAACACTTAAGTGGGAAAAAAACAGGAATTATGTATCAGCCCCATACATTTATTGTAAATAAGCGGCAAAGACATTGTTTGGGCTCCCTGTGGCTTAACTCACTTGTACTGCATTGGTGTCCAGTCCATGGTCTATTACATTCGCATTTGTATGTAAGCCATTGATCCACACACCTTCCATTAACACAGGGATTAGGTTGACATACCAGTACCCGTGGACACCCACTTATAACATTAACAAGCTCTACATCACTGTGTGTAGGTATTACTGTCTGGCCATCTACTTGAACAGCACGAATACAGCCAATCAACGACTTGATATTACCATTATTTGTTCCACCTATGAACAGCCTTGTCAAGATAGTCTGTGTTGAACGGCTCATTATCAGGCTACAGTCACTACAGGAAGAGTTATCGATAGTCACTTCAATAAATGTACTGGTTAGGTTAACTATGACTTGGTGCCAATATCCATCTGTTAGGTTTGCATTAGAACCAACAGTACGACTATCACCTTCATAACTTAGTAGTAATTCCTCTCCTTTTAACCGTAGTGAGAGTTTCCCTCCAGAATCAACTGCTAAGACTCCATTGGTCAAAGTAGTCCTGAACTGTAACGATAACGTTAGTGTACTCCTACCAACATTAAAAGCCATGTTAGATGAACCATTCATACTGATGGTAGTCGTATTTTCGCAATTCTTGCCTCCAAATCCAGGAATACAACTACAAGTGTAGTTGTCTAGGCCTTGATCCATACATGTGCCATTGTTAAGACATGGGTTGTCAGGTCTACAGCGAGAGATTGGGTACTCACAATAACGACCAGTAAAATTCGTTGTACATGAACAGTTGAAATCGTTAATTAAATCATTACAAGTAGCATTGTTTCGACATGGATTAGAATCACACTCGTTAATTTCCACTGAGCAGTTAAATCCTGAAAGAATCATAAGAATCATAATCATCATTTTTAGCTTAAAACCAAGGCCTTGTCTTCTATTTGGCCTACTGACCCTAAAACCAGATTCTGTCAGTACAATGTGTCATTATCTGAGGCCTCACCAGGACTAACACTAACCTGAAGATTTCGACAGTAGGGATAAACTATCCTTCTATAGCATAAAACCCATGTTTGAATGTTGTTTGTTTCATTCATGTTTGTTTGCTTGTTGTTTGTTTGCTTGTTGTTTGTTTGCTTGTTGTTTGCTTGCTTGTTGTTTGCTTGCTTGTTGTTTGCTTGCTTGTTGTTTGCTTGCTTGTTGTATGAATGCATGTTTGTTTGCTTGTTGTTCGTTCGTTTGTTTGCTTGTTTGTTTGTTTGCTTGTTTGTTGTTTGCTTATTTGTTTGCTTGTTTGCTTGTTCGCTTGCTTGTTTGTTTGTTTATTTATTTGTTATTACATACCTGTATAACCAGGAACACACGTACAGTTATAGTAGTTAACGTAGTCTTTACAAGTGGCTCCATTATGACATGGTCGGTTGGCACACTCATCAATGTCTGTGGAACAGTTGTAGTCTGTATAACCAGGTACACAAGTACAGTTATATGAACCATCTCCATTGATACACGTAGCACTGTTCTTACAGTATCCTAATGTACACTCGTCTATATCTTGATCACAGTGTCTTCCCTTCCATCCTGATGCACATTTGCAAGTGTACTTAGTTATACCATCAATACATGTAGCACCATTCTTACAGGGATCTCTCTGGAGAGCACAGTCATCTATGTTCTGGTAACAGTTTCCACCTGAAAGAATAGAATGAGCTTAATTAAGGCTGCATTCACTATACATGTTTGAGGGGGAAGGGCAGGTTATCACTCTCTATTAAAATATTAGAAATCCCCCCATTCTATTGACAAAAAAATTTCAGATAGCCCTGAAAAGCATCTGCTCCATGCACCAGCCATACATAATGAATGCAGTCTAATGCAATTAAAAATCCATATTTGCATTTATGATAAATCACTTGACATACGATAATGATATGTTCAGTTACCTTGCCATCCATTCTCACAAAAGCATTTATATCCAGTGTTTTGTAAGTTCCTACACACTCCTGTGTTACAGATAGTTTTATTAGTTTTACACTCATCGATGTCCAGCTCACATCGTGTACCATTAGTAAACTCATTACATGCACAATGATAAGAACCAATGGTATTGAGACATGTTCCTCCATTGACACAAGATGAATCTAATGAAAAAATACAAATATACTGTCTGTTATTTACTCCTAATGAAACTTGACAAATTAAGACAATACATCAGTTTCATGTATATGGGGCATGTGCAAACTGTTTGCAAAATGACACTAATTCCATGCAGGAAGAGGCAAACAAGAAAGCTGGCACTAAGCCCTTGCTGTTCATTAAATTTAAACTTCACTTAAGATCAGAAGGGGTATCAGAACTGGCCAAATTTTGCAGCTGCCCAATATGTAATGTCAAAAAGGTCACCAACCTGGTAATAAAAATTTCAATAATTAGCCATCCCCAAAATATAAAGGACCCCTCTATATCCTTAAGAAATTTAAGGGCCCTGCTTAAAATTCCCATGCCCCCTGGTCATATTAAATGAGCATTCCTCGATACAGAGCCAGGTGAGTGTAAACCAACTAAGCTCCAAAAAGACTGTTAGACTGAACCTCGCCTCAGGTTTGTAAAAGTTTAGACTGCAAAACAGTCCCTCCGAAAATAGATTTACTGATGAATATAACATTGACCAATGGGGGATTGAGGCAAGGCTGGGAGTATTGTGAAAAGCAGAAGCAGGGTTCCAGAATTATCATTGTTCCCATCACTAATTTGATAGTTTAACCGCCACCTGGTTAGCTCAGTTGGATGGGGCACCAGTCTGTTGTGTGGGAGGTCATGGTTCGAGTCCCAGCTGGACCAGCAATCGGTGTCCCAAAATAACAGAGGAGAAAGTGCTGCCTCTGTAAAAATATCTGCAAATGGTTAGGCTTGGATGATCATTTAAAATGGCAGTCCCATCTCTCCATACTTCACCCAACTAACCAATATCAAAGGAACGTAAAAGAACCACTAAGGACGTAAAGAAACTCTGGCAGTGACCATCCTTAGTGTCTTTATTTCTTAATGGGACTTGTGGGAGGGGATAGGGAATTCTTAGGGGATGGGATTTGGTGTTGTGCCTAGTAGGGGACCTTCTATTGTACTTTACCTGTCCTTCGGGCAAATCATAGAAATAAAATAAAAAAGTATGTTTATTCTTGGAGTTTTGCAAAAGAAGGGACTATTGCAGCCTAGGAAAAGTCATTCCTCATTGATAAATTCTGCTCCTTTTAATTGTATCTTAACATTATATTTATAAGTTAAACTCGTTTAACTATAAGTTTCATTTATATTAATTTTTAGTTATACGAATATAATGAACGACACTACGTAATCTAATAAAGTTTTTGCTTGACATGTTTCGGCAAAACGTTTGCCAT
>JANTNT010239479.1:0-14360 GCA_024752375.1 Entacmaea quadricolor
GGGGGCCTTTAAAAAAATTTGGTTCCTTGGTAATTAATCACCCATCCCCCCTCCCATAAATAATGAACGGTCCCTTAGGTTTACTGGTTTAGTATTAATAATCTTCTGAATTGGCAAAAAAAAAAAAAAAAAAAATCCAATGGCAAAATACTGTGCCCATTATGATCTAGGAGCCAGTCCTACATTTTTTGATTTGGCTGCACCCCCAGGGAACAAGTGGTTCTTGGTATCATTTTAAAGCTTAAAGACCGCTGAATTAGAATCTGCTTGTTGCCACTCGGAAAAAGTGTCCAAAAAGCCTTGGTAACCTGTCCTAAATCAACCACACTTTTTTTTAAAAAGTCAAAATCCACATTTTCTGTTTGTTGTTTGCCCATAATCTTTGCAGGGGACCACATAAACAGTTTTAACATACTTTTTTTACTTTGAAATTAAGGAATAAGGAATTAAACGCTTTGAAAACTGCTTGAAGTTTTAAAATTTATTTTAAATTTTGCTAAATAATTACTATATATGCTCTAATACGTGTTTCAAATGTTTATTGAAGATTATATCTTATTTTGGATAGCAGGAAAACAACAGTATTGGCAAATATTGGCCTAGAGAGGCTTATTTCATCGAACTACATACAAATCTGAGGAAATGTAGCAAAAACACCTTATTTTTCTAACATAAATTATAGCAAACATAAACCGGAATTGACCAGGTTTACACTTCCGGTTTGTTAATTTTTGTCATTTATTTACAAGCTCTAAATGTACTATTTTCACAGTTTTTGACAAAATCAAAACATTTGCTATCTCACAGTGAGAAATCTAGACAAGTCTCAATTGTGTATATATACACTTATAACTGCTCAGAGTCACTGTCCTCGTCATAGTAATCATTATTCCTCGAGGTGTGTGGATTTACACAGTTATCTCCACACTGGCAAGAATCAGTACAGGACAGGCCACTTCTGTTGCAAGAACAATGCCGCGTTGAATAGAACCCAGTGCATCCACATATTATCAAGTTAAGTAAGGCTTCTAGGGCGGGGGTCAATGACATCCCGTCAAGGCTAATAGTGTGATCAGAGACTTTCCATCCGTAACCATCAGGACTTGGAACATTTGCTTGGGTCTGGCTCACGTGCACAACGCCAAATTGCAGCTTGAAAATTAGTTCTTTGAGTGTGCTTCCACAAGGCGTCTTGGCAAGGTGGGAGGCTGTGGGATTGCTTGTTTTTGGAGCAAAAGAGTAAGTACCTGCGCTCATTGACATCTTCTAATTTTGGGAAGCCATACATTTGGCAAACAAACTTCTGAGACTTTCTTGCTAAGTTGGCTGTCAATGCGTAAGATCTCCCTAGCATGGCCATGGCTTGCAGTGATTCTTTGTTACTGATCAGCAATTTCAGGGGGTTTTCTTTCCTTTTCCAGCAAAACAACTTGTTATCCGGTGAATGAGTGAAATACCGAGAATCACACACTTCAGCCCCAATTTTCTCTGTCACTGCACGTATGTCAAGAAAAGCAGTTCTTGCCTTGGAAGTCTTGTGTATACATATGAGAAGACGTGCTGGGATGCTGGGATGATGACTGTGTTTTCACCATGGTCAGCTGCATATTTTGAGTGAAGAAGAATTCTTGTGTCAGCTTCCTCGTGGGTACATTTCAATGCATCCACTTCCTCAGATATCACCTTGTCACTAACCACGTACAACTTGATGCATCTTTCTCCACATGCAAAGAAAATTGAGCGTGCAATGCGATTGGCGTACGTGTCTTCAGACCACTGTTGCAGAATAAACTCTGTTTGACGTTCCTCTCAAGTACGTTAAGGCCTGGGTCGGGGCTGAATTTGACCATAACACATTTTTGCATCTTATAACGTGGAATCTTGGTTTAAATTGTTGAAACTTGGCACATCGATAGAAAGTCACATGACAAACAACTACATTTTTGGGATTTTCGATGATCACGTGACCCGTTTTCGTAAAATATTTTATGGAAACTTATTTTTAAAACACGGTGATGAGTTTTAACCGTACTAAGACGATTAGACTTATATAACTTTAATTATAGAGTGCTTTCAAACTACAGTTAGAGAATCTGTTTTTCATTTTTTCTAAAGAGATATTTCACTTGACTAAATTTCCTCCTTAATATCTCCTAATCGAAAAAACATAACCGCGTTCTCCAGCTGCTATTCGTTTCCGTTTGTTCACTTAATTATATTTCTACCCTTGATTCTCTCGAGCAAATGAAACTCGTTACCGGATTTTAATTTTAGTATTTTTGTTGAAAATGACGTCACAGACCACGTGATCAGTGTAAAAGCCATAGCAAAACATTAAGGATATCAAAACCAGCTAACTGTGTGAAAATGACTTCAAAGTTATGTTTAATAAAGCAATAAGATAATAAAACGTCTAAAATTGTTCTGAAGGTCACTCAAGGTCAAACTCTGGCCTTAACATGCTTGAGCTTGTTTTCTCCATTGCTAAGAAACTTTTTCCACTGCTTGGGACATTTTTGTCCAGGGCCTGTTATTCTAATCTTAACAGATCCGTGATGACCGCTTCTTCTGGATCTTTCTGTACTTTATCGATACCTCTGGGTGTCTGTCAGTCACGAAGTCTATTCTTCTTGCTAACGAATTTCGAGGAGCAACTGTGTCAAAGATCATTCCGGCAGGATCTTTAAAAGCGCATGGGATTTCTTTCAAAGACTGCAAGATGGCCATTCCATCAACTATCCACGCTGCTGCTGCTGGAGGAATGTCTTCAGCAAGAGAAACTTGACTTGTCAGGATTTCCACTAGCTTCGACTTGTCGGTTTTTCCCAATGTGCCATCTGTGGAGGCTATAGATCAGGGAAGCGGACCTAAGGAGTGTCTAAACACCTCTCGTAAGTCCATTTCTCTCGATTGTGCAATGACTAAAAGACGAGCAAATAAATCTCTGTCAGCCTTGAGAGGTACATCTTGACCCAAGACTCTGATAGGTTTGGTAATCGTTGTAAAATTCCTTAATTTTAGCCTTTGGTTTGGATCATAACTAATTAAAACCAAATAAATATGCCTGTTCTTCTTAGTAAGTAGGTATGTAAATGCCTTTATTTAATGAGGTTAGCTCTTTCAGTATTTAAGAAGAAAATTAGGGAACTTTAGATGCGACGACGAGTACGAGTACGAGTACGAGTTTTAAAATTGGCCCTGTGCGCGTGCTTAACAATGAATCTTGTTTAATTTTAGATTTTTTACAATCTGAAGTTTCAATCTACGTATGGAACCACGACTTAGTAATTAAGGTGCATAAATGTGAGAGTTTAAAACTCGTACTCGTATTCGTACTCGTCGTCGCATCTCAAGTTCCCTAATAAGACTAAATACTACAACTACATAGACTATATATACACTAAAGCTAATAAAACTTTCAATAAAATCATATAACGGTACATCCAGGTGATCTCGTCTCCAGGCACGCAAAGTATTGTTTGTCAAAATCAACAGTTCCAAATACTCATTCTCCTATTCCAGCATTTCTTACTCAAACCAATACAAAGAAGAATGTAAACAAATTCCATTCATCAGCCTTGTAAATACGTGAGGCAAAGTTAATTTATTTCAAAAATTTTGAAGAAGGAACGACCATTTGGGAATAGACATGGAAATTCGGGCAATGCTATAAAAATGCTTCTGATTGGCTAATTGGAAATGAGGGCTCGAGATCCCTGGATATGCAAAGGTTTTTAAAACCAAAAAGCAAGTTTATTCAATCCGTGAAAACTATAAACAAAGTTGATGGTGATGGTGATGATGATGGTGATGATTCCATGATTCCAGGAGCTAGAGTCGCTCAGGCAGTATATAATAAGTATGTAATAAAATGATAAAATTTATACATGCAGGTTCCGATTAAAAACTATACAGCCATCATAGTGAAATGTGTTTTTAGTAAATCAAGGACGGCGGATCGAGCCGGGGTACTGGGAGAGGAACTTTAGCTTCCCCCTCCCTCCACTTTTCTACGAAAAATATTTTTTCATATTTGCTTTACGAGTTATTATAGGGAGGGGAGGGGAAAGGGGAAGTCTCCCCCCAACTTTAAAAACTGCTCCGAGGCTCCTGTACATTCAAGTTTTACTTTTGGCGCGGCCTAAACTGGTCACTCTGCCGTCTTGGTGAAATAATTAGTTTAAAATTGCGGACAACGCCTTTTTAAACATTTCTTAACCAAGTTGAGAAAATGCCTCTCGCGTCTGTGTTCAAGTGTCTCATGACACAGTTTCTCTAACGCTGCGTCACACTATTATTTGTACGCATTATTATACGCCCCTCTCTGTAGTTTTCTATTTTATCTGTATTCTTGCTTCCGCAACAGTTCGAAACAGAGTAATAATAGGTAAAATAAAGGACTTTAAAATAGTACTGGCTGAATATATGCTAATGTTTTTCCTAGCACTACTTAATATGCCTATTATTTTCCCGTACTTGATGTGTGCGTTCGAGCTTAAACATTCATCTAAGACCACTCCCAGATATTTATATTCCAATATGCTTCTCAAAACATCAACATATAACACAAAATTATCAATACTGGATGCAAGCTTAGCATTGGTACCGAAAAATAGACATTCTGTTTTACCTTGTAAAACCTTTTGTATGAACACACTATTATATAGCCGATGATTGACATAAGCCAGTTCTTTCTTCAGTCAATGTTCTAGCTACAATTTGCGTTGCGTCTTTGGCATGAAATATTTAGAATTCACTGTTTCAAAACTACAAAACTACATTCAATTTAAAACAGTTTACGGGCAATTCACTATTTATTGGAGATGGGGTCGGTGAGAAAAGGGGGGCCTTAAATTTTTTAATGCCCCAAAGGAAGGGGGCTTGAAATCTTCCACTGAATTTAATATGGGTGGGGAGACTTTAAAAAAAGTTGTAAAGGTAAGGAGGAGGAGAAGAAGAAGAAGAAGAAGAAGAAGAAGAAATACAATGAATGGGTTGCCGGTCAGAATGATTTAAAAAAGATTTTTTTAAATCGAAAAATAGGATTTCCCATTAGATTTGTCATGCTTAAAATAATAAAATTGTAAAGTTTTGTAGAGATCCACTGTAATACGGAGGAGATATAAAATTTCAAACCTCGCGATTTTTACAAAGAAATGTATGCCAGGGGGGAACACTTGAAAAAAATCGCGAGGTTCGAAATTTTATATCTCCTCCGTATTACAATGGATCTCTACGAAACTTTACAGTTTTATTATCTTAAGCATGACAAATCTAATGGGAAACTCTATTTTTCGATTAAAGAAATATTTTTAAAAATCATTCTAACCGGCAATCCATTCATTATTGTTAGCATAAACCGTAAACAAACACAACATTGTTATACTATTTTCGTACAGAACTAGTATCGTTTTATTTTATTCCGTGTAGGGACCGTTAACATCATAAGGAGTATGAAATACCTGAAAACAGTTGGGACAGTTCCCAAAACATTTCATGTGTCCATCCTCAATTTTAAGATCAAAGAGGATCATCATCATTACTCCTCTTACTCCTCCTCATCACTATTAAACATCAGCACTGTCACCTACTTCATAATCATCACCATCATAATCAGCAACTACAGCTTCCTCGACAACAACATCACCATCCTTGTTATCATTTCCATTCTTATGAGAAACCTTGAAAAAGGAATAAATTTTGTTGATTTTTTTCATTTTTAATGTTGCTTACTTTAGTAAGCTGTTTTACTATTTTCTTGATTTCATGTTTTACATTGTCATGGATAAAACAATTTTTTAGAAGTTGTTTTAGTGTTTCGAAAAGGAACCTTGCTTTCAACGCACTTCAATTCACGCTTGAGTTGAAGTTTGAAACTGTTTTCTCAAAATTCATGAATAATTAATGAGGACAAAACAAAGGAACATCAGTACCGTGACGTGGTTTGGATACAGTGATCCAACACTTACATAAGTGTTTGGATACACTGATGAAACACTCTCTCTCATGTTTGATCTATTACATCAAAGGTTTTTCTTAAATTCTCCAGCTGTTGTGAAGATAGAAAAGTTGGGTGCTGGTGACTGGATGATGTTGAAATTATGAGAGAAGGCTTTACATAAGTTTTTATTTGTTTATTTATTTTATTTTATTTTATTTAAAAGATTCGCCACACAGACATAAAATAGTTACTACAAAACAAACAATAAGACAACTACATTATTGGTGGGGATAACCCACAGAGAAAAAACTCCAGCAACGGGATTCTTTCTTTTCCTTTTTACACTTCTTTCTCAGACCCCAAAAAACGAATATACAACCAAACAAATTTAAAAAGGGGAAACAAAGGAGAAACAAATATTTTATTCATTCATAAACACAAAATTTCAAAACGTTCGCAAATATCTCCAAAGCGAGGTCCATTCTTCTATTCGTTGGAAATTGATTTATCACTGCATGTGGATCGAGGTTATCTCAGAGATCTCTCTCCAATGATATTATTGCTAGTGACGACAGCCTCTTCTGTCCCACGGTTGACCACAAGTACGTTCTTTATCAAGGAAAATGATCTTTCTGCTGAGCATACTCCTTAAATGTCACACAAACATCAATGACAAAATTCGTATTTGTTTTAGTAATTCCTTGCTCTCTTTTCTTTTTGGGTAATGTGTTAAATCTTAAACTTTTCCTTTTCTTTCTTATTTCGACTATTAAAATCAAAAAAATTGGGGAGACACATGCTTACCCCCCGTGTCCCCCTCGCTACGCTACTGAAGAGATAGATGAACTGTAATTATTTGCCTTCCCTGGTATAAATCTAAATTGTTTTAAAGACTCATCTATGAGAGCACAATGTACTGTAGCTTTTTAATTTCTCCCATACTGATATGTACGTGTGTGTTTGGGAAAGGAGGCATCGAAATCTTTGCTAGGATGATGGGGAGCAGGTCCGTAGCAGGGTGAAAATATTTTGGGTGACCTTACGGTAGAGGACTCTCAATCACGTTGCAAAAATACGTATTATATTTGCAGGGTATCTACATTGTCTAGTCAGTGGTACTTATTGTTATACTAATAGCATTAAGGAATGCAGACTAGACTCAGAAAATTCCCTGTTGAAAACATCGCCCTTGTGTTTGTTAAAATCGGTCTACACCTTGATATTAGACACATTAGGACTTCTGCGTTCCCTTCTTAAATCCGTAGCTCTGTGGACATCTTTCGGGGTATACCAAATATGTCCTCTTGTCCTTTGCCCCCCACAAACGTGCCAGCTGCGATGATCAGGTTGTTGGTCATTTCTTTGTTCACTCCGATTTGTTTTATTTGCTGTATTTCTGAAAATTTTACTCTCGAAAAATCTGGGGGGCCCGGCCCCTTTGGCCCTTCCCCCTGCTACGGCCTGGGAAGGGGCCTCAGAATACCCATTCTTTCTTTGGGGAAGATACCTAAAAAATTGGTACTTTCTTAGCCTGCCTCCTTCCCCCAACAAGTAATGAACGGTCGTTTTAGATTTGATTTTAGGCTTTTTTTTTCTTTCTTTCTTTCTAATTTACAACTTGTTTGCGATTAACTAGGTTACTTGCGAAAAGGAGTACTTGAAACCCCTCTAATTTTTCTCAGCTGCACATTGAACAGATTGAATTACTTAAAACTAAAGAAGGAATTTGTATTTCCGTGTTGGAAACCCTTTATTGTATATATCCTTTTGCAATAATGATCTTAAATGACACTGTACTGGCTGTCTTGCGTAAGATGAGCGTGCAATAGTTCTGACGATCAAATTAAATTAAGCTAAAATCAAGACCAACCACTGACTCCTTTCTGTTTTGAATTAATAATGCAAGAAAAGATGACCCATTGACGATGAACCATGTTCACTACTAATTAGTTCTGTTTACACAAAAGAAATACTACTGAAAGTAATTTATTGTACATGTAGCTCTAATTCAAACTTTAGAAACTGTAATTATAAACGATACAGTTTATGTAAGCAACAGCGCTGTTAGGTCAGTAAGATGTTTAAGTATGGAACTTGTTGCAATTTGCCAGTGTTTGCGGTATAGCCTAGGGAGCTAGATTTATTTTACAAGAATCTGAGGTCTGTTTTCTGTAAATACAACAGCAACGCAAAAAGAGTCTGTTTTAAGAACAACATTGGGAAAGCTCATGTTTATGCTAAACCTTTAAAACTATTTCTTGTGGATTGGGTTCTTTATAATGGAGGTTAATTTCCTTTTACTTTTGTTTTGAATAGAAAATACCAATATTCTTAGCACAACAAATCTGAATGCTAAGAACTATGATTTGGCTAACAAACCTACAATAAATTAACAAACTCACAAACTTAAATTATTTATAATTTTCACTCAATTGACGCTAGTTGTCATTATATCCAGGATTTGTTTTTCAATATTATTGATATTGTAAGGTTTTTGGGGTAAAAACAAGACGCCCTATATAGATCTTAGATCTGATTTAGCAATGGAATTGTCACCCGCCGCTTCTAATAATCAACTTAAAACAAAATTAATGGCTGCGAATAAATCAATTTTATAATATATAGATTGAAAAGGTATTATTATTATTATTACTTTTTTATATTGCTTTTTTTTATAGTATTGATTCTCTCATTGTTGCTGAAAAAAGTTCTGTTTCGCCCAGCAACCACACACGTTTGCGAAAACAGAAATTGAATATAAATAAGACACCAGTAATAAAAATAAACTTCATAAGTAATGCGTATTTCTAACATGAATTAATCATGATTAACAAGGCTTGCCATTAAAAGCACTGACTAAATCTTTTATCGCAAGTGTCTAGTTTAGAGGTATAAGAACAAACTTTGACTGAAATTACGGGATTGAAAAACAGCTACTCTAAGTCAGATATCAGGAAATCGGAAAGATTTTCCAATCAATTGAATTTCTTTCCTTTTTTTTTTTTTTCTTTTTGTTTTTTAACGTCGAAGTAAAAGTACTTTTTTTCTTCTCTTTCTTTTCTTTTTATTCCCAGAACTTTTGTTCAAACAATCACGTTTAAAAAAGAACTCACTGAGAATATCTGCATATATATATACAATTATTCAAAAAGTTTCCTTTTTCGCAGATGTATTTGGCCATTGAGTAGGAAACAGATAAGTTGTGATATCTAGTGTACGACAAAGATTAGGAGAAAACCATGGACACGCGAGAGGAATCCATGCCTGAAACATACATTGTATCTCAGCCCGAACGACAAACCCAATATAACGTGTCTTAAATTTAGTACTGTCCTTTGTTTTGTAAATAGTTTGTAAGAAAACATTCCTATGCTAAACAGCCAATGAATCGATAAGGCTTCCATAACTTATGCGATCCAAACCTTTGTGTTGTTTAAACAAACGTTCAAATCCGGTTGTACTCCCAAGGGAACCAAGAATAGAGTTTTGATTGGTTGAGAGAGAGCTTAAGGGGTATATTGCCTCGTGCCAGGTATATCAACGTAGGTCGATGTGAGAATGTAAACTGTTTTCCAATTCCACGAAAGAAAGAACGACGTCAAGATGTGGTTTCTGTTCAAGGATTCACACTTATTGCTGACGATTTTGTTTGGATTCGTTTTGAGTGGGGTTTTCTGTGGAAACGATGAAGATGAAATCGATGATGAATGCATTTGGGAAGACAGGTGAGTACTGATGTACGACACATCTTCTTTGACTAACGCAATAAACATTGCGTTGAAATATCAACAACTGCATTTACTTTGCAGGCACTTGAATTTTCAGAACATTCGATTAAAAAAAATAAGGAAAGATGGAACTAACTGATCGTGGTATTAAAATCTTGTATCACTGTTAGAGTTGTGACAGTGTTTTGCAGTCTTCTTTCGTTTTCTGCATTATGTTAATTGTACAAAACCCGCTCTGTTTTCATTTACGGTTAATTAGATGTGATTGTAAATAAAGGAAAATGTCATTCTGGGGGTAAAATAATCTTTCATCTTAGTGTTTTCCATTAACTTTTGTTATGGACCCTATTTTTAAATAACAGTTTGTGAATGCCGAACATTTTTAGTTATCTTATCTTTCAAATCTTCAAGACAGATTTTTAATAATGCTGACCTCTTATAGCTCCATTCCAGCTGCTTTAATTTTAACAATTAATGAGAGAAAACTACGAAATTTTCCTACTCCAGGCTTAGTGTTCGAGCAATCTTTTAAATCTGTACACCTGAGATGACCGCCAAGCCGATAGCACACGTGTTTGGAATCTTTACGGTCCAAAGTGTGCTGTATCGTTTTTGACGAGGGCACGTGTACGGCTCTTTGTCCAGAGCGAACTTATTGTTTTCATTTACCACAATAACTAAACAAAACCATATTGAAATTCTTTTTCAAGTGTGCAACGTGTTCGAGCTTGAAAACACCTTGCTCACAAATGGATGCCATGTTGACAGTAATTAGGTTTTTGCTTCGCCTGTTGAGCACTTGAAGTCGAACGAAGTTACTTTCAAAAGTTCATGCAAATCGTTGTTAAAATTTATTTGAAGTACGTAGAAAGAGACAACTTCTTTAAACAAAGCGCAGCTTATTAAAACTCATGAGAGAAATACGATAATCTGCGGGATTCTGGCTTTGCGAATTTTGCTTCAGAATTTTATAGGGATAGAAACGAAAATCAAAGTCAATTATTTGCGAATTATAGAAAATTTTCGACAGCATTGAACTGTTTTGAGAATGCTATAAAACGTTACGTGTGAGTGCTTGGGATTCTTGAGTTCATGCACTTGATTAGCCATAAAGAAGTTTTTTAGATTTGTGATTAGCAGGTAATGCTATTGACTAGATTTCTAACTACTAAGCAAAGCCTGACAGTTTAATTCAAATGAGGACCCACATTTTGTTTATGTTCCATAATTCAAGTCAAAAACTTGGCACATCGAAACCATCCTCCATATTTCAAAATTAATTGGAAATTGAATTTAAAACATGAAAACGTTTAACGTAATATATATATATATATATATATAAAAACACGAAACTTTTAAGCTTATCAAACATGTTTCAGCAGTTACTACTGCCATCATCAGTGCAAGATATTAAATAATAATTGAAGTTCACTTAAACGTAATATATATGGAATCACTTGGCAGATTTTTCAATAGATAAGAAAAGTTGATGACAATGACCTTTACGTTCTATCGACTACAGGCGTCATGTCAAAAACACCATGTTATAAACGATCCCGGGGGTACTCCCATATATGGATTATACGGGGATGATCCGCTGAACAGGGTATGTGTTTTGGAGTTTTTTGTTATGAACAGGGTATCTTTTTTTCGAATTTTTGTGACTTTCAGGGTACCTTTTTTCCAAATAACCTTACATAGTTTCATCTATTTTTTGTTGGCCAATAAAACGATACTTTGTTATAAACAAGGTATGAGAATTTGAGTTTTTCTTTCATAAACACTACCGTTTTAGGATCCCGGCGGAACACCCCTCACCCAAATCCTGATGGAGTACCCCCGGGTAAACGAGGTAGTTCCAGTTGCCTATATAACCATTAACCAGATAAATATATAACATTATCTTTATAACAAAATGCCTTTTAAAATCTTTTCTTTTAAAGTTCGAGTACTCAAAGTAGGAATGCAAATTCCTTCTCATTAACGTCATGTATGATTGATGTATTTTCGCTCCACTGAATTTTCGCCCGTGTAAATAGAAACGGTTTGTTTGATTTGTAAGCTTTTGTTACTTGGCAGCTGCAAACAAATGTTACAATTACACGAATGCTTTACGATTGTATCGCAAAAATCAAAAGGCAAAACCATGCTATACAATGCAAAAAATAATAATAATAAATAAACGGTTGTAAAAGAAACCAGAAAAGCCATTTATTTCCATTGTATATTTTATCTCTTTTCTCTTGGTTGACTAGTAAATATATTTTAAAAAGATTTGTACGTTGCTCGGACTTGACCAACCAATCACTCCCTAGAGAAATTTTCCCGCCTTTGAAAGCTTCTCTACAGGATATTAGGCTTCCTAGCGCTAGCATGAAAACCATGTACCATATGACAAACTAAATTAAAAGTTTACAAATATCATTTTGTCATTTGATTTTCATCAAGTTTATCTTTCGGCTTGTCTTTTCTTTTCTTTTCTTTTCTTTTCTTTTCATTCTTTCATTCTTTCATTCTTTCATTCTTTCATTCTTTCATTCTTTTTCTTTTTTCTTTTTTCTTTTTTCGTGAATTTGT
Organism: Entacmaea quadricolor; assembly: GCA_024752375.1. Taxonomy (NCBI): domain Eukaryota; kingdom Metazoa; phylum Cnidaria; class Anthozoa; order Actiniaria; family Actiniidae; genus Entacmaea; species Entacmaea quadricolor. The sequence continues at coordinate 12,247 of JANTNT010239479.1, forward strand.
ACTGCAGGGTCAACGGATCCTCCTGCTGCCACCGTCAATTTACACATAATTTGTACAAGCAAACTTAGCATGAATTCTATTGAAATTCTGGTCAGTTGTAGATTCATATGTGTTATTCCTTGTCTCGAATTCTGTTTAGCTAGCGATGGCAAAAATGCTCGTTTTCAGAGGAATACTTTGAGGCATGTTGGCGATTTCCAGTTTTGCTACTTTTATTATGATCGCAAAATCTAGTTTCATATGCTTCAAATCACTTACTTTCAACTCTTGGATGTCTTCTGTAGAATGAATTTCCGTATTCCTGAAATTGAGAGGCTAAGCTTGTTTTAAAAGTGTTTAAATAATTCTGATAATGTTACAACTTTCTCTGTGTTATATATAGACGCTTTGAAACGACTCAACCTCCGGTAAATTTAGGGAAAGGGCTACGTTTTTTTGGGCTCGGATTTTTTGGGGGGGCCACAATTTTTTGAGCCCACATTTGGGAGTTGGTCATAATTTTTTGGGCTTGGATTTGGGGAGGGCCAAGATTTTTTGAGCTGTTTGAGAAATTTTTCCGGCCCCCCCTCCCCCCACCCAATAATTAATGACCGCTCCCTTATCTATAATCGTGCAATCGAGAACAAGCTTTCGTTCGCTAATTCGCAGACGGACTTAACCAGGGTTTTTGTTGGGCTGCGACGCAGGCTATGCGAGTGAGGAAAAAGCAAACAAACAAACAAAACAAAACAAACCAGACCAGAAGCGATTTTTTTCAGCTGTGGAAAAATGAACAAGTCGAATTTATCCATTACTGAAGTGCTAGCATGTGAATATACTAATAGTTTATTTTTGATATATTGGTAAGTTCAAGTTCACAAGATGAGAAAAGAAATACAAAATTGGATTGGGAAAATAAAATAAAGAGTTATGATTGTTGCCTCGGAGCCTTGACTCGAAATTTTATACTTTGATACCGAAATAGTTTTAGGGACGGATCTTTTTTTACGAGCATTGTGATGGGGAAAAAATGTTTAAAAATTTGCTCGCTTCGCCCGCATAAAGTTTCAAAACAAATTCCAACATAACAAGCTTCCCTTGACTCACATTTTTAAGTCAAAAAATATTGATTTATTTGGTGGCACGTAAATAATTACCCAATGTGATGATAGGGATTAAAAGCTAAAAGTAAAGTCGATTAGGTTATCCAGTTTTGCTCCCATCAAAAGCAAGCTTAAGGACGTGCATGGGCAAAAGATCCCCTTGACAGATTTTTTAAAAAACTTTACATCATGAAAGAAAAACATATAAGAAGTAAAACAAGCAAATAAAAAATGGGGGTCACGGAATTCATTTAGCCTCCATAGTGCGTGGAAGCTTACCCTTTTTGCACGAATAACGCAAACATGGATATTTGTCAAGAAAAAGCCATATTTTGATGAAAAACAAATTTTACGCCCCCACGCTTTACAGAAGTCTAGTGGAAGGATACAATAATTGCTCGACATTTGTTTTTTGCATTAAAAACTAGTAACATGAAAAGTTATTGAGCTAAGAATGTAAACTTGCAGCCTAAAAATTACCTGAATTTGTATGCTAATCAAACACAAAATATATTATTTGGATTTGATTCACTAGACAGATTTTTTTATTTTTTTCTGAAAAGTTAGATAATATATTCAACTTTAAAATAAGGGAATAAAAAAGGGGACTCACCTACTTCGTTTTCAAGTTATTTCCACATAACGTTTCCGATCCTAATGGTTCCCTATAAGTCAAAAATCAGTCAGGCGTTCCTCGCTTATATATAAAGAAGGTTTACTCGTGCGTAGAAAGGATGCGCAGAAACAATGGCCAGGAACGTCCTTAATGATTCAAAAATAGTCTCAAATTACGCTCGTTTCGCTTACAAAAAAAATTCCAACATAATAGGCCTTCCTCGATTTAAAAAAGTAACTAGACGCATATCTGCGTGAACTCGGGATTCCTTTTTCAATAAAGGAACATAATAATTGGTTTGGTTTGAGTTCTTTCGGACTTAAACCAATTAATTGCCTCGTGGAAACTCTTGATTGTTAAGGGGCGTTTACTCACAGGTAGTGTTAGGTTTCAGTTGTATTAGATTTCAGTTAATA